>JAOVVH010154356.1:0-12353 GCA_028566435.1 Scorpiodoras heckelii | reverse complement strand
TTGTGTGCATTGCAATATTTTGGGCAAAACTGTGCTCTTACCCTGCTAATTGAACCTTCACACTCTGCTCTTACTGGCGCAATGTACAATTAATGAAGATTGGACACCAGGCTGGTCCAATTTAGCCATGAAACCTCCCACACTAAAATGACAGGTGTTTTAGTTCATTGTCCAACCCCTGTACATCACCCACAGTTCATAGACATATCACATTTATTTCAAAAGTACCTAAAGCATATAAAATGAGTCTGAACAGTGCTGTTTGTAGGGATGTCTCGATCAAGGTTTTTTGTTCCTGATCCAATCCGAGTCATTAATTTTGTTCCTAATCCGATACCGATTTTCAAACCGATACTTCTATTTTCTAGATAAGAACTAGATAATACTGTTCACACAGAAAATTAATCCAATGTATATATTTAACAACTGAATAACAGTGCTTTAGGAAAAAAATCAATTAAGCTATTGCTTAATGTTCTTTTATTTTTTCTTTTACTTTATTACCTGTATTTTCTACCACAGCGATAGGCTGGTCATCCAAAGCGATGAATTCAGTGGCCCTCTGTGTAATCTTTTTGGCCACGTCGCTGTCTCGAGAAAATTTCTCTCTTCTTTTAAAAGTTTCTGCTAGCGTATGTAGCCTCAGCCTTTGCCTGAGTTGCCTGAATAAACTCACTGTATTCAGCTGACTGTTTATTTTTTGGGTGCCGTATCAAATTGGTAGTACTGAACGCATCTTTGCTCTTACCGCCTCGTGAAACGCTCGCATTGCAGACATTACACTTGGCTGTTGGACTGGTTTCACTTTCCAGTTTAAAGTATTTCCACACAGCACACATTATAGCCACGTCCTGCCACAAATTGTTCTCTCCGTTTACGACACCTGCGTGACCGTAGAGAACGTAAAAAGATAGGGCCGATCAGTAAAGCCGATTCCAACCTTTTAAAAAAATGCCTTGATTGGCCCGATTCTGATCTTTGAGATTGGATCAGGACATCCCTAGTTGTTTGATTTATCATAGTAAACACAGTCGGGTACTGACGGCACGATCTGGAGGCTGTCTGCTGTTAATAACGTTGCAGGGTGTTTCAAATAGAGCCATATTAGTGACCGAGTTCCCTATGAAGTGCCCTTGGGATTCTGTAACCTGTGCAGTGTGTAGGGAGCAGGGATAACAGCTTAGGGACCCTGGCTATTGAAAGGCAGCCTAAAACGAGTAACGTAACGGTCAATTTCAGAATATTTGTTTTCACTGACGGCACCGCTGGTTTGCGTAATTTAATTCATTTGTAATCTGCATAGATTACCTGTGATGCTATTCCTTGAGTGTTCTACTGCTTTTATACAACAGTTGTTACAAAATAAAGAAACAATATAAATCAAAGAAGCCCTGAATTTCATACTGAATATATACTTTAATAGTGACAATACCTTCCACAAAAAGTACTTCCACAACAAATGAGTTGTTGCTATGCAACAGTAACAAATCCCTAGCCTGCTTTAACACAGTAGACTATACAAAGGAATATGGTTTATATAATACTATCAAGTAACGTTAAGTTTGAAATACAATGTAAGCTCAGCTTTTTCAACAGTTGCCAAATTAACCGGAATGTCATTTTGTAACAGCCGGTCTATAAAGCACTTTGTAGCCCATCCTGTTTGCTGAATTGTATTCTGTTCATTTTTAACCAGTTCCAGCATGTTCAGCTGTTTTTCCGTAACTGCAGTCGACCTAACAGTTTTCACAGTAAAGGGAGATTCAGAATTTGATTCGCGTCTGCAGTCACACTCTTCTGAAGAGTCTGGCCAAATGGGCTACACATCAAATGTTATCTTAAAATCATCCATTTTTATCAATTTCTCTTTTTGTACAAGCACAAATACAAAAACAACTAGGGTTTGTTTGCATAAAGATTGTCGCTACTTAGCAACATCATGGAGTGAAAACTTCGTTTTGTTATCAGAAATATCATCACAGTTACAACACATCTCAACCAAACAGACTGTAAGGTCAGAACTAACTGTTGTATAATAAACAGTTATTAAGCTGCTTTAGCTCAAGAATTCATGATAGATAACTAGTGACTAAAAAGGACTGGTTGATGAGTTATTGGTTAGTATAATTTTAACAAATCTGTGTCCATCCTCTGATCTGTTCTCATTAGGCCGGCTAACAAGTCTGTCTGTTGTTTCTTTCTGTATATTTAAATTTCATATATACTAGACACGCAAGGCTTTTGTTTGCCTGTTGTGTGGATTTTATCCATAGAGCTTTAACTTTTTATTTTTTGCTCTATTCAGGAAGCAAGTTAGTGGCTAAAAGTGCATGTTTTGCATTTCTCTGTACTTTTGTAAATCTGAGGGGAAAATGATAACAGATCATTATATTTACAAAGTCACAAATCCACTAGTGAAGTAACTGCTATTTAGGTATCCTATTTAGTTTGTAGAATGGGGTTTGGGGTGCAGTCTTGCTGCATATAATTAAAGTGATTTTTGGAGAAGGGCACAGCAGCAGGAAGGTTACACCAAATGAAATACTGCATTATGCAATTATATAAAGAAAAATATGCCCATGTTGTGTTTTGTCTACAGCTTTAACATCTAATCCCATACAAGAAGTTCACAGGTAGCAAAAATCACAGCACTTTTCCACTGGAGAGTACAGTACAGTACAGTACCAAATCTACGGTTCCATGTGATGATGATGCTTCCGTTACCAAGTGAGCCATAATGTACCCAAGTAACTGTGCTGTGAGTTGACATGTCAGCATCAGACAGAGTTTAACAAAATAAGCATTAGGCCTTTTGCTGTGACAGATAATCGATTTGTACATTTAAAATGACTATTTCATTAATACTAGTGCCTCTCAAAAAATTTGAATAGGATGAAAAATTTTTTGTTCATAATTTCATTTAAAAAAACCTCATAAAATACTGTCATATATCTTATATTCATTACATGCAAAGTAACATTTCAAACCATTTTTTTTTTGTTTTAATTCTGATCAGTATGACTTATAGCTCATGAAAATCAGAAATACACTATCTCAAATAATTAGAATATTTCATAAGATCAAACAGAAAAGGATGTACAATACTGAAATGTCCAACCTCTGACAAGTATGTTCATTTATGCACTCAGGGCTTGGTTGGGGCTCCTTTACCAAGAATTACTGCATCACTGTGGCATGGCAGGAAGGCAATCAGCTTGTGGCACAGCTGAGATGTTATTAAAGCCCAGGTTTGATAGTGGCCTTCAGCTGGTCTGTACTGCTGGGTCGAGTGTGTCTCATCCTCCTCTTGACAATAACCCATAGACTCTCTATGGGTTCAGGTCCAGAGAGTTGGCTGGCCAATCAGGCACAGTAATATCATGGTCAGCAAACCATTTGGTGGTAGTTTTGGAACTGTGGGGAGGTGCTAAATGCTGCAGTAAAAAAAATGGCAATCTTCATAAAGCCTGTCAGCAGATGGAAGCATGAAGTGCTCTAAAATCTCCTGGTAAACAGCTGTGTTGCCTTTGCACTTGATAAAACACAGTGGACCAACACCAGAAGATAACACGGCACCCCAAACCATCACAGACTGCAGAAACTTCAAACACCTTGGATTCTGTTCCTCTCCGCTCTTCCTCCAGACTCTAGGACCTTGATTTCCAAATGAAATGCAAAATTAAGATGAAATACCTTCGTCTGAAAAGAGCACTTTTGACCACTGAGCAACAGTAATTTTCTATTTAACCCAGGGTAAGATGCTTCTGACATTGTCTCTGGTTCAGGAGTGGCTTGGTATGAGGAATGCGGCGGTTGTTGCCCCTTTCCTTGAGACATTGGTCTTGATGCACTGACACCAGCCTCAGTCCACTCCTTGTGAAGCTCTACCAAGTTCTTGAATTGACTTTTCTTGGCAATCGTCTCAAGTCTGAGGTTATCCTGTTGCTCGTGCACCTTTTCCTATCACATTTTCTCTTTCCAGTAAACCTTCTATTAATATGCTTTGATACAGCACTCTGCGAACAGCCAGCCTTATCAGCAATGACCTCAAGTCAGCAGTCTTCCCCATGATTGTGGTTGTGTGTGCTGAACTAAACTGACAGATACACGGTATTGATACTGTTTGAATAGTAATTTACTTCAATTCAAAATTAAATATTCTAATAACGTGAGATACTGGATTTCTGGATTTTCATGAGCTATAAGTCATAATGATCAAAACTTTTTTAAAATGCTTGAAATATGTTTCTTTACATGTAATGAAAATAAAATATATGACAGGTTACCTTTTTGAATGACATTATGAACAAAAATGAACTTTTTCACAATATTCAAATTTTTTGTGATGCACTAATAGACTAATTGATCAGGTTAACAACCCTGGTCCTGAAATACTCTCTGTCCCACACATTTTAGTGTAAACACTGTTAACTGGTTGATTAGTCAAGTCAGGTACCACGGGTGCAGCACAAACACTAAAATGTACAGGACAGTGACAGGAAATTAAGTAAAGAAATTATATATCAGGTGACTACTAGAGGTGTGAATCTTCACTGTTCTCACAATACAATTCAGTTATAATTGAAAGGGTAGCAATTCGATTAGAAAATGATTCTCAATGCATCATGGTGCATCTTTGCCTTCATGTTTTTTTAAACAATACAAGCTTTGATATTCAAACTGTTTTTACGTTTCAATTTTTTGCTTAACAGCTGTTAAACGTGCAGTTCTAGCTACATACGGATCTGTGGTAATGGATGTCCAGGATTCGCAGGTGACGGCCATTCGGTTTGCATATCTCATTTACTCAATTACTCTGGCATTTGTGATGCTGTACAGAGAAGTTACAGTCTGTGATGTCTGTGAAAAAGACTAAAGGCGTTTCTCTACACAAAGTATGCCAAGTTTGGACTTGTGTACTTGGTAGTACAGACTTGGTAAGTTTGACTCACGGGAAGTCCCGAGGATGTAAGGACGCTGTACGGTCATTCTGCAATTGGAACAGCACCATACTTGGCGTCACCTGCTAGCGTAAACGCACATCTCTGAATACACTGGAACAAAGTTTCATGTAGTGTCTTTCTTGATAAATTAAGCATATACTTAATAGTCCAAATAACGACAGACTCACCTAAAAAAATCTTAGAAGGTCATTTCATAAAACAACGGTAGTATTTCAAAGCTTTCTCCTCCGCCATCATGCTGAGCTTGGTGTGAAATGCATTCTGGGATATATGACCAGCCCGAGTCCACACATCCCGATGCGTACTTGATAACATGGGCAGAGTAAGAACACATCGGGGCTTTGAATTGTACTCGGCTAGATGCAGACGTTTGAATGGAACAGCACTTGGGCTGAGACGGATGACGTTTCTCAAGTACACAAGAACAAAAGTACAGACAAGAACGCAGATTGAGAATCAACGTACGAGATGGGATTCTGCAGATTTGCTCCAAGGAATGAAGAAGGAAGCAAAAGCCTGCATTTTCAAAGACCGGACATGGCCAGAGATCCTTTGCAGTGAATTTGGCAGCAGCCTCTGTGATCATCTTTGCCCTTTCCGAGTTCAGCAGCAACGTTGATACCACGACTTGCTGTATGGTTGGCTGATTAGCAGCTAAGAATAGTGCCATGTGGAAGCGAGTGACGCAATTCCTCATGTTTGTTGTACTGGCAAAGTATTTAATCTTGGCTCAGCAGGTCTTACACACAGCGTATGTTTAGTCAAGCTCATTTTTGCCTATGTTTTCAGAAAAACTGTACTGTGCCCAAATATCTTCTTTTAAGATCGTGGCTGCTGGATATGTTTCCAATCATACCAGGCACAAGTAAAAAAGCGAAGTATCCAGGAAGGGGGTCTACGTTTTTTTTTACTAAGCCTACTTTACTTACAGTAAAAACAGTATACTGGCGTGCATATTATTTAATTACAATTTTTAAACATCAGTTATTTTCTTTTTCTTCACTGACACAGAATCTTACACCTTCGTAACACGATGCATCATAAAATGATTTCTGTCCCTGGCTGTAGGTGACTATGCAACAAGTGTTCCCGGTACTAGTCATCAACCCACACACACAGTAGGATGCAATGAGAAACGGACACGAGGGTACGGGTTAGTAGAAAAGCTCTACAAGAGTGTGTTCACACTTGTCAGCCTTGGTTCGATTAAAACAAACCCTGCTGTGATTGCTCTGTTAGCGTGGTTCGTTACAGTAATATGTCCGTCATATGTCACTTACTTTTTTTTTTTATTATTTTGGGGTTTGATTGTAAGTTTGTGAGTGTGAACGCTACCCAAACCAGGACTAAAATGTAACAGTGTATTGATTTTCTGCTTTGATCCGGATCATTAGAACCGAACTACGAGTCTAAACACACGCTAAAAGAGTTAAAGATTTCACACTGTGGCACATCAGACATGACAGAACATCAAAACCAGCAAGGACGATGTAAAATAAATACCGAGTGAAATGTTATAGCAAATATCCACATTCTCCAGTCAAGAAACTCAGAAATTTCTCCATATTAAACACCATGAAGGATGGATGGATGGATGGATGGATGACTAGTCTGAACCGCTCACTCTGGGAAATAAAGGTACCACATTCAGCCTTTTCCTTCTTTCTGAGCTGGTACTATTACGGGTATCTGTTTATTAACTTGAAAACTTAAACCTGAAAACTTGCTACAGTGTACTGATGTACCTTAAAAGCTTTTTGCTTTTTTCTTTCACCTTCCTCTGTAACAGATGCCTACTAAAGGTCTAAAAAGAGGTGGCACAAGTGACAACGAAAAGTACTTTATTTCTGAGAGTGTAAGGCGAACAATAAATGAATTATTTATTTCAAGAGATGTGTGTAGCATTTCGCCAGTAAGTTGTACAGGTTTATAACCTGTACGAGTTAAGAATAATGCCAGTTATGTCACCTGGTAACTGAGAGAAAACTGAAAGGAAATTCAGCAATGCTAAGTTAGTTAGTTAGTTAACAATCTAGCTGTAGCTCAACTGTCCTACCCTGACAGCTCAGTATGGACAAGTCTACTTAGCAACACACTTCAGCAACATACACACCGTCCTGTCGTTTAATAATCCTGACAATCCCCACCGGCTGTGTGTCGCTTGACAGGTTTCATCCTAGCTAGCTTAGCTAACAAGACAGCTAGTCAGGTTAGCATGCTAGTTAGGTGCTTAGCTGTGGCAACGTCTTAACCAAAGAGCTCCTTAACGCTGTCAGTACAATTCAGCAGTTTTCCCCAAAAGGACTTAGCTCTAAGAGACACGCGGTGTCCAACAGTTATGTTACATGCCTATCTGTCAGTGTGGACATAAAATCCATTACCTGAACAGATGCGAATCCAAAATGGCGTTCAGAGGCTAGCAAGCTAACTAGCAAACTGCCTGCTGAATGTAAATGTAATTTCAAAATTAGCTCCTAATACGCACATTAAAGTAATGACACAGCACAAAGCGGTTAAAACCCAGTCTTACGTGTGAGCAGGTTCACGTCATGCCCAGGTTGCTCTGCTCGGTTTAAAGCTCTAAGGTTGTTCAACGTCGCTACGGTTTAGCAAGCCGGTCGTGCAAATAAACTTACTGACGTGGAAAAGCGTGAAGTGCACACTAGCTTGATGTTTTCATTTGGCCTGATGCGTCTTTCAGCCAATCGCATGCACCGATTCGCTCCCTAGCTGACATTTATATAGAGCGTTTAAACGTCTATATTACAAAATAATGTAGATGTATAACTCAAACTAGTAAGAACATTAATGTTTCAGAGATGAACGAATCGATAAAGGCGAAATATTTTATTTGACAATCTTAAGGCGGGTTCCTGTAACATTCCATGGAACCATTAGGTTCGGTTGATCGTCAGTGACGCGGCGGGTCGTTGCCGGGACTCGCTCTGACGTCACGCCTGCGGTCTTGTGCGTGGCCGATGAGTGGGTTTGCTTGTTTCCCGTTATGTGGATAATATCGCATTAACAAGCCGTTGAACGAATGTAAACTGCTCACGAAAAGCACGAATACATTTTTCCTAATAACATAAACCAGATTTAGTCTTTCAGGTTATGAGTACTTTGCAAATTCACTAGTATCCCTTTAGCTAATTCTGTAAGAGCGTCTGCCAAATGACGTGCACGTGTAGGTGTGCTGGAGCGCAGCCAGGGTGTGCAGCGAGTGCGACTCTGACAGTGCTGAAAACATGCTATATAATGAACTACTTAATCAAAACTCAAAACTTAAATAAAAATCATTTCCCTTGTTTCATTCAACTTCAATAACTGCTTTACCCTGGTCAGGGTTGAAGTGGACCCAGGGGCCTATCCCAGACAGAAACACTGGATGTGATGAAGGAATACAACCTGGATGGGACGCCAGGCCCTCGCAGAACATCATGCGCACATACATTCAAACATTCATTCAAACTTAGTGTAGCCAGTCCACCTGCTGGCATGTATTTGGGAGGTCAAAGGATGCCAGAGAAGCCAGAGGAACCCCACTAGAACCCCACTAGAAACCCACAGTGACAGGGGTAGAACATGCAAAGCAACTCCACACAGACAGTAACCTGAGTTCAGGATCAAACCCTGAACTTTATACACTACCCACTGCATATATACAGGTGGGTGACAAATTAAACGAAACAAAAAATGTAAAAACACCTTATTAACAAAGTGTGTTAGTAAGGTACTGGGGTGGCACAATACCAGAACAGCTTCAGTGTGTCTTGGTATAGATCTACATCTCTGGAAATGAACTGGTGTGATGAACACTGCTCTTCCTAAATATTTTCAATCAGTTGGTGTTTTGATGGTGGTGGTGGAGAGCACTGTCTAACACATGGGTAAGAAATCTCTCATATTTGGTCAACTGGGTTGAGAAATGACGAGTGTGAAGGCCATAGCATATGAATTCATATTTATTTTCATCAAGCCATTCAGTGAGCCCTCATGCCCTGTGGATGTGTGCATAGTCATCCTTGAAGTGACCACACCCATCGGAGAGAAATGTTTCATTAAAGGATAGAAGTGATCAGTAAGAATGTTGTACTGAGTTGCAGTGATACTTCATTATAAGGGGACAAGTGAGGGCAAACCATGCCTACAAAATACATAAACACTCCAAAGCATAACATAGCCACTGATTTTTTTGCTATAATTGACAGTTATATATGAACCAGTAATGCAGCTATCTGGTCAAAAGTATGTGGACACTTGACCTTCACACCTGTAGGTGCCCATTCCAAAATCATGGATATTAATTAACAGGGCATTGGTTCACTTCTGGGAAGGCTTTCCACCAGATTCTGGAGCATGGCTCTGGGGATTTGTGCTCATTCAGCCAGTATTAGTAGTGAGTATTAGTGAGGTCAGGCATGGATGTCAAGTGAGCAGGCCTGGTGAGCAAGCAATGTTCCAGTTCATCGCAGAAGTGTTCAGTGGCGTTAAGGTCAAGACTCAGGTGACTCAGGTTCTACCACATCAACCTTTTAGCAAACTATGTCTTTATGGTCCTGGCTTTGTGCACAACAGCATTGTTATGATAAAATAGGTTTGATCACTTTAGTTCCAAGGAAGAGAAATCTTAATGATCCAGTATATAATGACTCTCTACACAGTTGTGTGCTAACAACATTGCTGCAACAGTTTGGGGAAGGCCCACATATAGGTGAGAATATCAGGTGTTCACATACTTTTGGCTTTATAGCGTGTATTCTTAGCTTTGAGCATGTGGACTACCCACTTAAATTCAGACAGCAAATCACTGAGTGTTGAAATGCTTATGGGAACTTATAGTTCATAGTAAGTTTTCTGCTAAGTTACTCATCTATGGCCAATCCTAACATTCTGGCCAAGGCAACCAGGTTTGAGGATAAAATATCCTGGTAGTGAGTGAAAAGTTGCTTAACACAACACCCCCTAGAATACTAGCAAAAACAACCCTAAAGCAATAATGTTTTCTGTAGTAGTTTTCTGTATGTATCAGATGATTTTTCAGCAAACATATTTTCTTTCTTTCTTTCTTATTACAAGAGTTATAAAGGTTTTGGTAATGCTGTTTGTCTTTGTACTCATGTGCAGGTGTTGGTAACTGTCAATCACTCCTATATTACCAAGCACACTCACGGCACAGATGGTTTACATTTAGCCACACCAACAAAACTCTGGAAAAAGGCAACACTTACAGAGCTGAAAATGACAAAAAAAGACTACTCAGCAATGAAAGCGGGCTCTTAATGCATTAATGCAGCTCAACCACTGCAGTGCATCCAGATATGCTACAATAGTTACACCCTAACTCTTCCTCCTTTTATATGTTTATTATATGTTATATAATTTCCTTTGCCCTAATTGAATGGCTCGCCTTATTTGTAGAGTTTGTTTGCTTTGCGTTCTTTCAAATAATTCACATGAAATAACATAAAATTTCAGTTTGACAGGTTTGATATTCTGCATATATTTGCAGTATAGACACTTAGAATCCATTTTATGAATAACACCTGTACACCTGCACATTCAATGCAGTTTTCCAATGTGTCGTCATGTAGCAGTAGATATAGGTCAAGAGCTTCAGTTAATATTCACATCAAACATCAGAATGGGGGTTAAAATCCAATCTCATTGACTTTGAGCCTGGCATGGTTGCTGTCCCATACAGACTGGTTTGAGTATTTTAGAACCTGCTGACCTCCTGGGATTTTCACATTACTGTGTATAGTGTTTACAAAGAATGGTGAGAAAAACAAAATGGCAAAATGTGGCAAGCAGAAAAGCATCTCAGAAAACATGTCAAACCTTGAGGCAGATGAGCTACCACAGCAAGAGACCACATCAGGTTCCACTCCTGTCAGTCAAGAAGAGAAATTTCAATTTCTCTTTTCAATTTCAATTCCAATCAGCAGATATACAAGCATTCCTAATAAAGTGGGCACTGAGTGTGCATAATTGCAGTATGCCACCCTAGTTATATGATTTCAAGTCTATCAATCAGGATTCGCCTTAGAAGTAAATTTACACAATCTATGAAACTGAAATTTTTTCCCCCCAATGTAGCTAGACTATGTGGTCCAGTGAATGATTTACAAGTAAATTTGCAGGGCCCACATTTTATTTGGGAAAATATTTTTCATTAATAAAACATTTTTCATTGAAAACAGTCCTAAAAAATGCATTCTGTAAAATGCATGTCCCGTCAGAAATGATCATTAGTGCGATTGTCATGCACTGTTTGGAAAAACATGTACAATTCTCCAAAAGGCTTCCGTGTTAGAATAAAATGGCAATGGGAATTTGCAAGGAAGTCACTCATTATGACCATGCCCTTAATAATCACTGAGATAATTGCTGAGAACCATTCACTGCACAGTATGTGTAAGAACTGTCTTTTATAGCATAAGCGTATTTAAGACATAAATGTCAGAGTCCTGAAGGCTTTCCTAGTTCTGCCAATAGTCTGAAGATTCCTACATGTTCCTACATGTTCAGACTACACACAGAGCCCTACACTCTACATGGATAACTTTTACAAATGGGTCTTCTTTATAGTCTCAAGTAATATATTACACTATACTGAAACGACACACAAGCTATACATAAGGAGGCTTTAAATCAAAGGTTTTCAATTGTTGGGCCTATAAAAATGAACAGTTTTGTGTGTACAGTGCTGGATATGGCCAATGAGTGCTCCTATTGTGTGGACTGCTTTGAGAGACCTGGCTGAAAACCAGAACATTTAGAGAAGAACATCATCTGAATTACATCGAGCAACCCTTTGCTAAAGAGTGTGACAGACAGCTGTGTGGGGTGGCCATGTTTGAGCTCTTTAATAGGGATCAAATTTCTTTGTAATGAAAGGAATATGTCACAGTTTTGACCTTGTCTCCACATTTGGCTAGAAAATAGTTGATTTTCTTTTTTACTTAAATTTTTTTAAGCAAAGCCTGCAGATTTGTTTTAAAAAGAAATCAAGGATTTATTTTAAGTTAGTAAAATCAGGGTTAGTGGTGTAGGCATGGCAAATTTAGCTAACACACAAGCCAGTGGAAACACCCTGCAAAGAAATTACAAGTGTGTGTGTGTGAGAGAGAGAGAGAGAGAGCGAGAGAGAGAGAGAGAGAGAGAGACAAGAGAGAGAGAGAAAGAGAGAGAGAGAGAGAGAGAGAGAGAGAGAGAGAGACAGCAAGAGAGAGATACAGCAAGAGAGAGACAGCAAGAGAGAGAGACAGCAAGAGAGTGAGAGAGAGAGAGAGAGAGAGAGATACAGCAAGAGAGAGAGAGAGAGAGAGAGAGAGAGAGAGAGAGAGAGAGACAGAAAGAGAGAGAGAGAGAGAGAGAGGGAGAGAGAGA
>JAOVVH010154354.1:0-12353 GCA_028566435.1 Scorpiodoras heckelii | reverse complement strand
CCAGGGGTTGTGTGAGATAAGTCACGCCTGGCGAAGAACAGCCTCGATGTTTCCCGAGAGGACTGCAGAACCTAGGCGACTGGGGTGAAGTCCATCTCGGCGGTAGAGGACAGGACGCTCCCGGAAACACTCCCAGTGGTCGACGTAGTCCGCGCCGACGGTGCCACACCAAACCCGGAGCCAGGAGTGGAGTCCGTAGAGCCTGCTGTATGCCTCACATCCTCGTCTGTAGGTGGGCAGGGGTCCGGAGACGATGATCCTGGCGTCTGTCTTCCTCCGAGCGGAAGTCCGGTAGGCTGTTTTAACATCCACTTGATGTAGGATTAAGTTCTCTTGGGCTGCCTTTTGCATTAATACTCTTACACTGGTCATGTTTGCTGTTGGAGAGAAGGTTTCATCATAATCTACTCCATATTTCTGGCTGTAGCCGTTAGCAACATAACGTGCTTTGTATTTGTCTGACCCGTCCTCATTTCTTTTAACTGCATAAACCCACTTACCCCCCACTGCATTCTTGCATTTGGGTAAGTTAAGCAGGGTAAATGTGTTATTGTCTTGTAACGATTGCATTTCATCGTCCATGGCTTTGATCCATTCATTTGAGTTAGATGAAGTTACTGCTTCTCCAAAAGTCTGAGGGACTCCACACACCAGTCTGTAACAGTAGTCAATGTTAGTGAACACTTGGTCGTCACTATCCACATCTGACACATATTCACTCAAGTAACTTGGCTTCTTTCTAACTCTTGTAGGGTATCTCTTACTGTTTCCTTCGCCACTCTGTACCTCACTGTTTACTTCAGGGTTAATCACTTCTGGCTCATTCTGAGTATTCTCTGATGTCAAGTCTGGTTTTGGTGTGGATTTGTCAGTCCTAGCAACTTCAAAGTCATCATCATCAGTCAGGACTGTTTGTGTCTGCTGATCTACAGTTTTCTTAGACACAAACTTCAGCAATCTGTGTTTTTGTACTTTGTCACTCTCAGGGTAATAGACTAAGTAAGCTGGGCTATTCTTGTCATACCCAATGAAAATCCCCTTCTCACATCTTGTGTCCAGTTTCTTTTTGTCATGCTTGTATGCATAGCACATTGAGCCAAATTTTTGCATTCTCGAAATATCTGGTTTCTTTCCTGTCACCGTGAAGTAAGCTGTTTGTTTTGTGCGATTATTAAAACATCTATTTCTGACTACTGCCACCGTCTGTACAGCATAAGGCCACCATGTCTTTGGTAAGCTACTCTCAATAAGCATACACCTAGCCATATCAAACAGTGTTCTCCAGTTACACTCGGCAGTGCCATTCTGGTATGGTGAATATGGCACTGACGTTTCATGTCTTATGCCATTTTTGTTTAGAAGGGTTAGGTATTCTTTTGACATAAACTCAGTACCATTGTCAGACCTGATACACATAATTTTCCCATAGGGGGCAGTGTCTGCGAAGAACTTCTGTGTGGCATACACTGTGTCACTTTTGTTTTTGAGAAAATACACAAAAACTGCACTGGAAAAATCATCAGTGAATGATAATGCAAATCTGTAGCCATCTCTAGAAGTAGGGTCTATTGGCCCTGCAAGATCTGTGTGTACTAACTCTAACACCTCTCCAGCTCGTACATCAGGCTCTCTGTTTCTTGTCTGTACAAACTTCCCTTGGATACATACATCACAGTCCGGTTTTTCAGCTTTACCCTTAATGGTCATGCCATCAACCACTTTTGGTAACTTCTGTATGTCATCATAAGTACAGTGGCCTAGTATTTCGTGCCATGTCTGTAAGTCAAAACAGCCATTACATTGGTCATTACCTTCATCTTTCACTGTAGAGAGGTAGTAAAGCTTGTTCTGCACATTAATGGGGAAAACAGTACCATCTTTGTGTTTCAGAATGTCTTTCCCTTCCTTGAAGATTACTGTTGCTCCACTTGCTGTAGCAGCCTTCACAGAAAAGATATCCTGCGGATAAGATGGGATGAACAATGCACTCCTTAACGTTGCTGAATGGCGACGTCCCTTATTGTCGATCAGGAGCACCTCGGCATCTCCTCTGTGCTTGGCCATGCCCTTGCACTTAGTGACTTCTGCTAGCTCCACACTCATCGAAGCTCTTGAACTTAGTCACATCTGTTATGATATGTGAGGTTGCCCCAGGATCTACCATCAGCCCTTTCAGCTTGACTCCTCGTCCTGTTCCGATATCCACATCCCTGTCCTTGGTCAGGAATGCATTGGTCTTGTTGCCATTGTCCTCCTCCGAAACTTGTCTTACATTGTCCTGTCTCTGTCGTCTTCTGCAATTTGCATCTCTGTCTGTGGTTCTTTTGCAATAACTGCACCACTACTTGCGTTGACAAGCCCTGGCTTTATGCCCTTTAAATCCACATTTGAAGCATATTATTTCTGCCTCATTTTGCCTTTATCTTGTATCTTTGAACTGGGATTCAAAGATAGAAGACATTGTTCATATTTTCATTACATTGTCATCACTTGATGGTGCACACATTTTCTCTGTGTCTTCTAAGCAACGTAACTTTGTTTTGAAATCTGCAAATAGTTTTGGGTCGTCACTTTGGGTCACGTGAACTGCAAATTGCTTGAATGTCTCTGGCAGGCCTTTTAGCACCATTGCTATGAGTAGATCATCACTCATCGTCTCACCCTCACCTCTCAGTGCCGTTATAATAGTCTCCGCTCAAATCACATATTCGGTAACACTCTCGTTGCTTGATTTCTGTAGGTTGGTCAGTTCAGTGTAAAGGCTTATTATACGTGGGTTTCCTTGACCTGCGTAATATGGCCGTAGTATTTTCAATGCCTCTAGCCCATCGTCGGCCGCTTCTCTCATGACCAAACTCAGGCTTTTATTATCCAAAAACTGAAACAACTCTGCTTCAGCTTCAGCATTTTTCTCCTCATCGCCTTCCTCTTCATCCTCAGGCTCGTACAAAATAGTGTGCTTAAGCCCTTGTAAGCGTAAATGTCCTAAGAATTTTGTCCCCCACAGTTCATACCCTTTTTCATCTCCATCAAAAACGAGTCAGGACCAACAGCTGCTTGGCCGCTCCATCCTCTCGGCACACATGGTGTAGGTCAGCAATCAAGCTAGCGGGTCCTCGCCGAAGTATGCGATACACTGCGACTCGCTGCGGCTTCAAACTTCTTCAAAACTTTATCTCTGGGGCTTCCTGGGCCCATACCCTGTTACCAGAGCTATGCATATGCCACCAGGTCTACACCGGACATTAAACTCACGGAGAAAAGAAACGCGGGACATCAGTCTAGTTCATGACATGGAACATTTTCTTTATTGTTGTGACATGCGCAGTAACAGGCACCGAAAAAAAACCATGGGGTCAGAGTGTAAAAATACCTTTCAAAATAAAGATAATTAAGAGCATATAGTAACAATTATTAACACCAAGTATTAAATTCCCAGGCATTATCATATAACGGAAACTGTCTTACCAAAGATGCATGACACTGTTCAAACACATATCAAGACGTTTGTTGCATGACGTTACAGCCTTCAGCTTTACTACGTACATTTCATTAGCTTAACTGCACAGTGGATAGACGATGGTTTCATTCTCCAGCGAGTTGTACTGCACGCAAAGCAATTCCGTGGGTTCCACACAGGCCAAGCAATAGCAAGCACATTTGAGGAAGTGCTCAAGATTTGGGACATTCCTAAAAGTTCTGTCCATGTCGTGGTGCGTGACGAAGCTAAAAACATGATAAAGGCAATGGATGATGCTGGACTGCCTAGCTTTTCATGTGTTGCCCACACACATCAGCTGGCAGTAAACGAGGCTCTACTTGCACAGCGGAGTGTCGCTGATACAGTGGGAATCGGACGCAAAGTTGTTGGTCATTTCAAACATTAAACTTTGGCGTATTCCCACTTAGAAGACATTCAGTTACGGCTCAACCTGCCAATTAAACGTCTCCAACAAGACATGAAAACACCGTGGAACAGCACATTCTATATGCTACAGTCCCTCATAGAGCAGAAACAGGCTCTCCGAATATTTGGGTCAGAAAATGAGCTCCCCGACAGCCTCAGCCTTAATCAGTGGAACCTACTAGAGAAGACAGTGACAATTTTGGCACCCTTTGAAGAGTTGACTCGACAAGTGAGCTCCTTTGATGCAATAGCCTCTGATGTGATTCCCGCTATCACCGTATTACAGAGACTGCTGTCCAGAGAAACCAATGAGGAGCAGGGGATCAAAACAATGAAATGCACTTTACTTACAGCTGTACAGAAGCGATTTTCTGATGTGGAGCAAATCCCACTCTTCTCCACCGCAATGCTTCTCGATCCAAGGTAACTAATATGTGTTCATCTCATGTTACTAGTTTATTGGGGCTGTAATACGGGAAAATGCTAAATAAAAATTAACTGTTTCAGAGACGAACAGTAAAGATTTGTATTCTATTCTAAAATGTCAAATATCAAATTGATTAATTGTAGACTGTGTCGGTCTATAATTCATTTAAATTTTATTCTCTGAACTACACTTAACCATCTAAGGTTGGTGCTTCTGCATGCGTGATATAGCCAAAATATTCAACAAACTCTCATGAATACTACCGGTACTTTTCAGGTAGTCATCAGTAGCTGATATTTTGTTATTCGTTAGATTATTGTTTTTAAAATATTTACATTACTGAGATTTTTTTTCTCTTTGCTTATCCAGGTTTTATTTATTTTATATTGAACATAAATGTGCATGCAGGCTAAAACTTAAACTAATACTCAAACTGAAACGGAGGCTGTATTACAGTGTTGGATGACTGACACAGTCTGTCTGTGGATTGTTCAAATGATGGAAGACAACTTATATCCACAATCTTTACTGAACGTTGCATTTTTTAATTATTATATTTGACCATGTTTCCTGAAATTCGCTTATATATTATTCTATTTGACCAAGATGAGCTGCAGCGCATCTGCACTACTTTAATTGAACCGAGGCACAATTCTCGGACAAAACAAGTAATGAATAAACCTATTCAACCTTTTCAAAATGTGACCTTGATATAAATCAAAAGTAAAATATATCTCTATGTCAATGTCTGTATTCTTCACCATTGGTTTGACATCATGAAATCACATTTTGCTAATTATTGGACACCTTTAAGATGTACATTTTCAGCAACATAGCCTATGTTCTGTTTTAGATATAAGAACCGTTTTTTTCTCAGGCTCCAGCAGTGCTGAGAATGCCAAGGAGACAGTGATGCAGGAGCTTCAGAAAATGTCTGGAAGAGTCATAGGCCAACAGGAGAATGAGGAACCATCTGTCAAAAGGCCAAGGAAGAACCAGTGCAGCAGTCTGGACAGTGTGTTTGATGAAATCGCTGATGAGCATGCTTCTGTATCATTAAGCAGTGTTCCAATGGCTGCTGCCATACAGCTGAAAATATACCTCGGAGAGAAGAATTTCTCATTCAGAGAAACCGCTCCAGTACTGGGCAGTTAACAAAGTGTGATTCCCAACAGCCCCATGCAGTAGTGTTAAAAGTGAGTGATTATTTAGCTCAGTGTCACAGATTCTCACTGAAATCAGAAACAGGCTCACAGCTAAACATGCAGAGATGCTTATTTTCCTGAAGAAGAACCTGCCACTTACAGTTCCAAAGAAAGATTAGCTTTTACAGCCTAGTCTTTATGGTCTTATCAGTGTAGTTCTCTAAAATATGACATTATACATACTATAGACTGGCACTCTTAATGTGGTGCCTCGAGTGCTATTACTAGCTTGTTTAGCAGAAGATCTCTTCTGCTTATATACCGACTATGTCACCTTTTGTTAGGGCCCAAGGATCCGAACTAAAGGTCAATGGTCACCTCTGACTAAAGGACACTCAGGTTCATTTACTCAGGGAGGCAGGAGTCGGTGTTCAATGATCACATAAAAATGTTTCCTCTTTTTTTTCTTTTGTTTTTATTATTTTAGTTTTCTTCTTTTTAATATACACAAGGTTTGGCACAAAATAAACAAAAAAAGAAAAGAGCCTAACTTAAAAGGGGAAAGGGTAGAGACTGAGGCTTACCGGCTGGAGGAGGAATCACCAGGGGAAAGTGACACCCGAAAGAAAAGAGCACCACACCACTCACACAGCAAGAATGTGATAATGCATGCAAAGAAAATCCTGAATGAGTACCACACACTCAAGGGATCACCACCAGCGAAAGAGACCACCATCACCGTCAGCTTTCAACTCTGAGGGAAGATAAAAACAGTTAAAAAAAGAAGGATTCACAATTAAACAATATCCCATAACACAACCAAATTAATGAATAATCAATTAGTAAAACGAAGAATATTAATTTAAATTAAAAGAAATAAACCAAACCAAAGAAAAAGAAAATTAACAATTCTCTGGCCAGAGATATTTACTCAACGGTTAACCCTAATTGAAGCACAATTAATCCATTTAAACACAAGAGAGAGGAGGGCTCAAATTGAAAAGTTCCCCTCCCAACTGAACATAATTAATCACAATAAAACTCCAAAGATAGACAATTTGCCCAAAACAAAAACAATAAACAAAAAGAAATACCACTAATTAAAAAAAAAGAAAAGAAAAAAACAAACTACACCACACCTTGACGGATTAACTTTAAAACACACACACCCACACATACACGCAGTCCAAATGAGTGGATGAAAGTCTGGGCAAAGCTCGCAGTATCCACCACGAGCGGCAGCAACACACACACACCACACCACCACACACAGCAGTCACAGAAACAGTGAAGTAGCAGCAGCAAACTGGCAGTGAAGCGGCAGTAGCAAAATGGCCATGGCTAATTAGCCATATTTACTCAGGACTCTCCTTACTGTGTTTTAGCACCCTTAAACTCTGGTTCTCAGTCTGATTGATTTGCATCCCTTCTATGGAGGGAGAGGGGTCAAGAAAGTCCACAGAGCGGGGAAAACAGCCACACACAACATGCGACCAGCAGACTGTTAGAGGGAGAGAGACGTAAAGAAACTTAGCACCTAGCCAACAACAATTAGCGATGGAAGCGCACCATGACTCACCTATGCTCCAGTCGACGGAGATAAACAACCTCACAAATAACTGCCCTGATCACGGTGGAGATGCCGAACCTATTAAAAAGTTGCGGTATGAATTAGATAAAGTGGCGATAAATATACGCAACCAGCATGCTAAAGTGTGCCTACCTGTGCTCTGAGGTGAACAGCGAAGACAACGACCCAGAAGCGGAAGGGCCGAAGAGGCAGGAAACGAGAGGCCAAGGGGAGGAACATGGCCTACTTTTATCCTCTCTGCTGAATGATGATTGGCTAATAAGCCAGGGAGGGCAAGATGAAACAGAAGTTGTGTTTACTACGGCAGTGATGCCTTGTACCACTACATTAAGCTCCATTTAACTTAAAATGTGATGGTGTAAAATATCATCATATATCTCCTCCAGCAATTAACTGATGTCATGAAACAGCACTGAAACACTGTAGGCTTTGTTTGCATTGTTCGGCCTAGTCTAGTTGTTAAAGCTATTGTTGTAGCCTTTGTATTGTAAGGGCTATAAGCCTTTTTTTGTGAAATGTGGTTCATCTTTTTCAAACTTTGTTACAGAAAGTAGTAAAAATACTGAAAATTTTGTTTTGTGTTGACATGGGTGATAAATGTTTGTGTAGGTAAATCTAAACTAAAAAGTTAATGTTCAAATAAATTCCAGGTCATTCACTGGTCCATGTTGGTTTTATGTTGATTTCAAAAAGACAAGTTACCTGTTTCATTGCACTATTTTACATTAATAACTACATTATTACATAATGCTCCTGTTTGCTTAATTCTAAGTAAGTATCGGTATCGGCAAGTACAAAAATACACATACATGTACTCGTACTCTGGAAAAAAAAAGGTATTTATGCATCCCTAGTCACAATGTATTTAACATAATGGACAACAAATGAATAACACATAGTACAGGAATTATTGGGTGATCATTACTAAGACATTTAAATATTGTATGAACTCATTTTTTCAATAACTCTATTTCTCTTTTGATTAGATTGCAGTTTCTTGTAAATTAAATTTTTTTTCAATATAGCTTTCTTTTTTGCTTATATTTCGCAGAATTTCTAACCACACCACCATTGTATTATTGTATTGACCTTTGTATTATTAGTAACATATTATTCAAAAATCACCCAATAACCAGGCAATCTGCCGTAATCGTTAATGATCCGCTCTGAGCATAATAAAAGGACTGGTAAAACACTCTCCAGCACAGATCAACAACGTCTTAACTTACCATATGTTGTCTCGCCCTTTTGATACTGCCATTTGCTACCTTGCTATCTCTAGTTTCGGTTGTTTATTCCCATTGTGTGCATTGGTTTTGTACTTTTTGGACTATTCCTGACTGCTGATTTTCATGGTTTTGCAAACTAATTTCTGCCAGGGTGTTGGAGTGCCCCGTTTTGTTTGCCCTGCTATAGTTTGGAATCTTCTGAGCATTTGTTACTCTTGTGTTTTGGTTTTTGTCCTTTTCCCCCTTCTTTTGCCTCGACACTCTGTGCCTTATATTTTTGTTTTGTTTTTTGTGTTGCTTCTGTGCAAACAATAAAACTGCACTTGTCTCCAGCAGCTTGTGTGGGATCATTAGAGGTTGAGCCGCCTCTGGAGACAGCAGAAATATCTGTCTTGCAACAAGCTCTTCTTCACAGCACACAGCAGCTGGAGGAGGCAGGCGCTACTATCTGGGAATGGGAGGCACTTAGGCAGCGTGGGGGACCAAAACCCATGCCAAAAACCCATGTCCCTGTCTTCCTTCCTGAATGCCTAATGTTTGTAAGGGGTTCCTCCTCCAGTGTGACCTTTTTTTCTCCATGCAAGGGGAATTGACTGACAACCAAAAAGTCACTGTCATAATCAATCTCCTTGGTGGCAAGGCTCTGCAATGGGCCACCGCTACGTGGAACCATGCAGCTGAGTAGGCCTGCTCCCCAACTTCCTTCATTGCTCAGTTTAGACAAGTTTTTGATCACTCAGCCGATGGCCGGGGAGCTGGTGAGCGGTTGCTTCCTTTGTTCCAGGGAGATTGGAGGGTGACGGAGTAAGCCCTCGAGTTCTGGACACTCGCTGAAGAAAGTGAGTGGAATAAACCCGCCCTGAAGGCCATGTTCCAATGAGGACTAAACGCTGAGGTACAGAGGGAGTTGGCCTGTCGTGATGCCTGCATGACCCTCGATTCACTCATCGCTACCGCCATAATGCTAGACGGCCTTCTGAGGTCCATACCTGTCAGTATTTCCACGATGTCTGTGTTGGAGGTGCCTGAGCCCATGGTCCTGGGTCACCTAAGTTTGTTGCCACAGGAGAGAAAGCGACGGGTTGTCCTCTAGCTCTGTTTCTACTGCTCAGAGGAGGGGCACGGGATTCGCGGGGGTGGGGGTGGGGGGTTTGTGCTGGAGTCTTCATTAAGCCTCTAAATATTAACATATTTTTGATATTTGCAGTCATTTGACTATGTTTTGATAAAAAAATTTACCCAGCGGCCGCAATTTTTTTAAAAATAAAAGCTGAGGAAAACTGAAACCGGAACTGAAATTAGGCACTGTCAAGGCGGTCACCCTTCATTGGCAAGGTGGCCACCTTGACTATTAAGCATTGCGGGACACCCTGCCTCGAATATCCCGATCTCCTGGAAGTCTTTAGTAAGAAAAAAGCCGAGGGCCTACCCTCCATCGGCCGTTTGACTGCTGTATTGAACATGCCAGGTTGTGTTACCCCAAGAACAAAATTTATGCCTTGTCCATCCCAGAAATTCAAGCCATGGAGGACTACATCCAGGAAGCTCTCAAGCTGGGCTATATTCGTCAGTCCTCATCCCCTGCCTCTGCTGGGTTCTTTCTGTAGAGAAGAAAGGGGGCATTTCATCCTTGCATTGGCTATCGGGGGCTCAACAAGATAAAATACCCTTATCCGCTCCCTCTTGTTCCCTCGGCCTTAGAGCAGCTTCAGGGAGCCACCATATTCACGAAACTTGATTTAAGAAGCACTTACAACCTCTTTAGAGTAAGAGTGAGTGACGAATGGAAAACTGCCTTCAGCACCACCTCTGGCCCCTATGAGTATGTTCTTCTGCTGTATGGACTGGCTTCAGATCCAAGCGTCTTCCAACACTTTGTCACTGAGGCATTCAGAGACATGATAGGCAAATGTGTAATTGCTTACATTGACAATAATTTGGTTTTCTCCCCAGATTATGCCACTCACATCAGTCATGTCCATCAAGTGCTCCAGAGACTGCTCAAGCACCAGCTTTATGTAAAATAAGAAGTTCCTTGGGCACCACATCAGACCAGAAGGGGATGCCATGGACCAACACAAGGTAGAGGCCATTGTCAACTGGACTCATCCAGGTACAGTCTGAGAATTAAGGAGATTCTTAGGCTTTGCTAATTTTTACTGAAGGTTAATAAAAAATTTTAGCCTTGTAGCCACACCACTCACTGATCTGTTAAAGGGTAGGCCCAAGGTCCTTAGCTGGAACCAGGATGCTACTGAGGCCTTTGACTGCCTTAAGAAGGCATTCACCACAGCCCCTGTTCTGAAGCAGCCTTACCCCGCTCTGTAGTTCATCTTGGAAGTAGATGCCTTGAATCAAGGAGTAGGAGCTGTGTTGTCCCAGAGACAGCAAGACTACCTGAAGTTACACCCAGTGGCCTACTTTTCCAGGAAGCTGACTTCCACAGAACAAAATTATGATGTGGGGGACAAAGAACTCTTTGCCATTAAGTTAGCTCTTGAAGAGTGGAGGCACTGGCTAGAGGGCGCCAAGCACCCCGTCATCATCTACACACACCATAAGAACTTGGAGTATCTTAAAGTGACTAAGTGACTGAATACACATCAAGCTAGGTGGGCCATGTATTTCATGCATTTTAATTTCCTCTTGTCTTACCGTCCAGGATCCAAGAATGGGAAAGCTGATGCCCTTTTGGAAACTATGAAACTGAGGAGGACGTTAACTCCTCCTTCCCAAGTCCAAGTTCATTAAAGCCATTGCTTGGGAGCTGGACAAACAAATCCAGGTGCAGCAACCTCCCTGGAGAAACACCCAGTGTCCCCTGGGCCTTCTGTTCGTTCCTGCTGCCCTCCAAAGCGCCCTCATCACCTGGGCCCATGTCACACCCAGAGTGGGACACCCCGGGCTTGTCGCACTATTAATCTCTTGCAGAGTAAGTACTGGTGGCCCAAAATGAGTCTAGATATTCAGTTCATCTCATCTCAGCCAGCAAATTTCTACCCCTGCCTGTCCCAGAACGACCATGGTCCCACCTCGCCCTTACCTCCATCTCAAGGTTACACGACTATCCTAGTCATAGTAGATCGGTTCTCTAAACCAGTTTGCTTTATTCCTCTTGCAGGTTTGCCTATGCCCATGGAAACAGCAGAGACTTTGTTTCAGACAGTATTCCATTATTTTGGGATCCCAGAGGATATCATCAGCGACCAAGGTTCACCTCCCGGGTCTGGAGCACCTTAATGGACAAGCTAGGTATCACAGAAAGCCTCACCTTGGGGTATCACCCTCAAACCAAAGGACAAGCAGAGCATGTTAACCAAGAGCTGATGAAGTTCCTCCACCTGTTTTGTCAGCACCAACCATAAGATTTGTCCAGGTACCTCCCCTGGGCAGAATATGCCCAAAATTCACTCAAACACTTAGCCACAAACCTGACACCCTTTGAGGTAGTCTTGGGCCAACAACCGCATCTATATCCCTGGAACACGAACCCCACAGAGAACCCGGCGGTCGACTCTTGATTCAGAAAAAGCGAGGTTTCTGTCATGACTTTGGCCATGGAAGGGCACCAAAGGCCCTCAGGTCTGAACTATGCAAGAGACCTACATTAGCCAGAGTACCCCAGTGATTGCCTCCACCTGGAGGCAATCCGCCCTAATGGTTAATGATCTGCGCTGTGCATAATAAAAGGACTAATATAACACTTTTCAGCGCAGATCAACAACATGTTACCTTACCATATGTTGTCTCTCCCTTTTTATATTGGCATTTGCTACCTTGCTATCTCTATTTTCAGTTGTTTATTCCCATTGTGTGCATTGTTTGTTTTTGCTTGGTTTTGTACTTTTTGGACTATTCCTAACTCCTGTTTTTCATGTTTTTGCAGACTTGTTTTTGCCAGAGTGTTGGAGTGCCCTGTTTTGTTAGCCCTGCTAAAGTTTGGTATCTTCTGAGCATTTGTTACTCTTGTGTTTTGGTTTTTGCCCTTTCCCCCATTCTGTTGCCTCCACACTCCGTGCGGGATCATTACACACACACACACACACACACACAC
>JAOVVH010154348.1:0-21601 GCA_028566435.1 Scorpiodoras heckelii | reverse complement strand
GTTCTCTCCGTGCTTGTGTGGGTTTCCTCCGGGTACTCCGGTTTCCTCCCACAGTCCAAAGACATGCATGTTAGGTCGGTCGGTCACTCTAAACTGCCCGTAGGTGTGAATGTGTGTGTGCGAGTGTGTGTTGGCCATGCGATGGACTGGCAACCTGTCCATGGTGTACCCCACATTCGCCCGATGACGCTGGGATTGGCTCCAGCCCCCCGTGACCACGACTAGCGGGATAAAGCGGAAGATGATGAATGAATGAATGAACAATCATTAGCAGTTTACTTAAATGTTAGCAAAATATATAGTAGGTACATAGGTACCTCACACTATTGAACCTTTTCATGTTTATTTAAATGACATCATGTATTTCATAGAAATGCATGAAAAGTTTAGGGGTTTTTTTCAGACTGTTTTTGAAATGATTAAAATAAAGTAACAATGAACATTGCCTATGCATGAAGTATAACTAAAAATAATGAAATTCATTGTCTTGGATGACGGATCACTCTGTGCTATCTGAATTTTCTGGGCTACTACAGTATGCTAAGGCTGTTTAAGCCTTTTTAATCCCCCAAAATATTGTTGTGTTTTGGGTTTTTTTTCCCAGCACATTTGCTCTCCCGAATCTGGTCTCTCTGTTATACAACAGCTACCAAATGGCGAATGTGTGCACCTTTTTTTAACTGCTTCTCATGCTGAATCACAGGACGGCGTAATTTGGACGAAAGTGCTATATGCCCTCTTGTGCTTACATGACCTCACATGTGTCACTCTGATCAAATCTCTCCCACCATGGCCAGTTTTGTTCCCTTGGCCTCTTGTCGTGGATGGCTGTGGCAACATCGAGAGTCAAACTTTCAATCTTCCAGCGACAGGACAATCACGTTCCTGCTGTGAATAAAGTTGCATGTACATGTCTTCTTTCCTTTACACTGTATAATAAAAACAAGAAGACGTTCTCTTTCATTTGCAGTCTTGCACTGTAAGCTACTTTTACACGTAGTGCCGTCTGTACCCCTGTTGATCTGAGACACAAACCCTGGACCACTGTTCTCTGTCAGAGCAGAGTTCACAGTAACACACTCTGGCTCGGAAAACAGTTCTCACACTTGAACAATTGGTCCAGGAAAGAAAGGTGCAAGTGTGAAAACACTAAAATACACTAGCAGAAGTGAGGAATAAAACATTTGGAAGGTCAGTATACCACATGCACATTGTACCTTCTGTGACTGTCTGTACTTTTCTCCTGAGACAGTCAACTTAACAGCCTGGAGCTGCTACATCCCCACACTGAGGAATTCACAAAAAAAAAGACCTGGGATCTACTTATCTCCAACCTCTCTGGGATCTTAATAAATACCCCACTGGGACCATAACTGCATTATATGTGTAGGTGTTTTTGTTTTACCCTAAGATATAAGAAGTTTCCTGCTGGTCATGTAAAGCAGCGGATGTAATTAAGATGTATTGAAATATCACATAACATATACAGTATGTGTATCTTAGAGGTAGAAAGCTGTTCGGCATCCAGTCTGTGTTACAAAAGAGGTATTTATTTCATCAATGTAATGGCATGAAATATGTATATTGACTATAATGAGCACATATAAGGAGAATAATTTACTTAAATATCAGAACAACTGTGACTGCAATACGCTTTAGCTGTTGTATTTGTGTAATTTCTTGTTCATGATCATGAGATTATTAGGAATCCAATAAATATTAGTTTGTCTCTGCTTTTTGTAAGTGAAAGTGCACACATACACCAATTACCCGTACAAATCATATCCAAACACCGTAATGTGTCAATCTTTCTCTTGCTCTCTCTCTCAGTTCTTTTAAACTCACAGTTCTGTGCCCAATTTGTCATGAAATGCCATTTCCCAGAACCCTCACTGCCTAAAAGCATAGCCACAAAGAATCTCACAGCTACCATGCTCCAGTTCACCAAGCTTCTGATTGCACACACCTGGGACTAAATATCAAACTATATAATCAAGTCTGTTTGTTGTAGTCAATGTGAAGTCTCATTTAATGTTGTATACCTGTTGAGTCTAAGCCTTCTGAACACTTTGTTTATGCCTCCCAAACTTGCTCAAATGCTGTGATTTGGATTATTCCTGATTATTATTATTATTATTGACTCTTACTTATTTTTTTACTTTGAATTTTGCACACTGTTTCGGATTTGTCTGCCAGTTTTTATTAAATACTGAACTGCTTTTGCATGCACTCCAGTCTCATGTCTCTGCCAGAAGACTTCAGCATCATCATGGATGCAGCAGCCCAGCAGGACTTGCAAAGTGCACTGGCTGTGCAATGTAATCTCATCGGTAAGCACCATCATCATGTCTCTGAGACTGAAGCAAAGACTGACCTGCTTTACCATGACACTGGGCTTCACTGAAGCAAGCAGTTTGCATGCAGCCACAGCACTTCCTTCTTATCCCGACAGACACTATATAGACAGAAGTATTTGGACACACATCTTAATCTTTGAATTCAGGTGTTTCGTGGAGTCACATTGCCACCGGTGTATAAAATCAAGCACCTAGTAATGCAGACTGCCTTTACAAACATTTGAGAAAGAATGGGTCATTATAAAGAGCTCACTGACTTCGAGTGTGGTTCTGTAATAGGATGCCACCATTGCAACAAGTCAGTTCCTGAAATTTTCTCCCTCCTAGATACGCCATAATTGGCCAGGAGTGATATCACTGAAATGTGGAAGCTGTGCACCGGATACTTCATGGAATAGGTTTCCATGGCCAAGCAGCTGCATGCCAGCCTTACATCACTAAGCACAATGCCAAGTGTTGGATGGAGTGGTGTAAAGCACGTAGCCACTAAACTCTGGAGCAGTGGAAACATGTTCTGTGGAGTAATGAATCACACTTCTCTGTCTGGCAGTCTAATGGATGAGTCTGGGTTTGATAAATGCCAGGAGAACATTACCTGACTGACAGCATCGTGCGGTGGGATAATGCTCTGGGGTTGTTTTTCAGGGGTTGGCCAAGGCCCCTTAGTTCCAGAGAAGGGAAATCTTAATGCCTCAGCATACCAAGACATTTTGCACAACTGTATGCCTGCAACTTTGTGGGAACAGTTTGGAGAAGGCCCTTATCTGCTCCTGCATGACTGTGCACCAGTGCACTAATCAAGGTCCATAGAGAAGAACTTGACTGGCCCACACAGAACCCTGATGTCAGCCCCATCGGACACCTTTGGGATGAACTAGGGTGAAGAACTAGAGGGCCAGACCCTCTTGTCCAACATCTGTATCTTACCTCACAAATGCTCTTCTGGATGAATGGGCAAAAATTCCCACAGACACACTCCAAAATCTTGTAGAAAGCCTTCTCAGAAGAGTAGAAGGCGTTTTAGCTGCAAACGGGGGACCAAGTCCATATTAATGCCTATGGATTTAGAATGAAATGTCATAAAAGCTCCTGTAGATCTAATGTGTAGGTGTCTGAATACTTTTGTCTATATAGTATATATGCTGGGGAGAATATTCAATGTCATGGGTTCTTGCTACAGTGTTCTCTGTATTTTGCCAGCCTAGAGAATATTTCTGAGAAGCAGAAAATCACCCAGTCTATCAGCTTTCTCACAGGGAGAGCACTCCGATGGGTGACACTGGTATGGAAGAAGGAAGGAGAAAACTTCCTGTCATACAAAGACAAGTTTGTTGAGAAGTTTGAAAGGGTCTTTGTCTTCGAAGATACTTCTGTCAGTGCAACAGAGGAGTGATAAGTGGTGTTGGTGAATATGTCAAAGTTAATAAAATGATTAAAATGGGGGTAATTATCAAATCTGGAATAAAAAAAGATTCAGCTCATCAACAAAAAAGGGACATCTTGTTTTTCCTCTCCCTACCCATCATAACACTGAATCCTTTCCAGGCTTCCCTTGAATTACTGGAACAAAGCTGAGTCTCAGTCTTTTCTTTATATTTAATTCTGTTCGTTTTTTTTTTTTTTAATATTGATCTGCAATTCTCCTCTCTGTAATACATTGTCACATTTCTTCAGAAGCCTCTATTATTATTATTATTATTATTATTATTATTATTATTATTATTATTATTATTATTAGGGTAAACTCTAATCATTTTCTTTATATTGACCTACAAAATTGTATGTATTCAGTTAAAGCCTCTATTAGTTCAACAGTATCACTAATGCAGTTGAAAAACATTTGCGAGTCTGTGTTTCCAAAGCAATCCTGCAGCATCACTTCACTCCATACATCCCACAACTGAACGTCCTTAATAATAGGTTGCTCCTGCTGTGCTTTAGCTGTGTGTGTTTCAGGAGGAGGAGGATAACATTATGATCAGACTTTCCCAGTAGTTCAAGACTAAGCACTCTGGTTCGGTATGTTGCCATAACACCGATCAAGAATTCTCGTGTATCTTGTGGAACAATCAATGTACTGATGAAGCGTGGGAAGATGGTATGCAAGATCACTGTTGTTAAAATCCCTGAGAGTGAGCACTAGCTGATCTGGTCTGTATAACAGTGCAGAATTATAGCTTTCAACTATCCTGTGTGTAGTTTCTTAGTGTTTTTTTTTTCCTCCAGGTGCATATGACAGGATGATTGTAATCTGTCCAAACTTCCATGGCAGATAAAAAGACCTGAACAACACTGAGAATTTCATAATCCAGGGTGCAAGTCTATTCATAAATGTGCATCTGCATGGTCCATTTGTTGTCCAAAAATATACATAATCCTCCACTGACTCATTTCTTTGGCAGGTGTTTATCCCTATCTGCCCTTATCATTGTACAGTCATATGAAAAACAAAATGCACCCCCTTTGGATTCTATGGTTTTATGTATAAGGACATCATAATAATAATAAAAACAAAACAAAACAAAAAACATCTGGTCCTTAGAAGGTCTTACAACCTCAGATAAACAACAACACACAGCAGGTTCCACCATTATTTATCTAACAAAAAGGAAGCCAAAGCTGTTAAGCACCAGATGTTTTTTTATTATGTCCTGAGACATAAAACCATAGAATTCAAAGCAGCTATACTTTGTATTTCACACGACTGTATATCCATCAACGACTGTTGCTTCTGGCTTTAAACTAGAGCTGTCACATGATAATTTTTTTTTTTTTGTTCATCGCAGTTTTAACATACATTTTGATTTGTGTTGCACATGCAGACAGGCATAGTAGGACCATTGATAATGCTGTTGCCGTTTATCGCTGGTCTATTTTAAGAGAAACAATTGTTGAATGTTGCCTCATTATTCACTTGCCTTTATTTGATAAAAGTGAAATATTTATGATGCTTGATCTCTTTTCATTTTTTTTTATTTTAAGGGAACTGCACAGTGTGTAGGGAGTGAGGGAACATGGGTACATCACTTCACCAGAAGTTCTGTGTGCTGCTGCTATGTGATTGGCTGATTCGATTTTACCTCAGAGACCCGCCGGTGTAATGGAAGGGAAGGAGTTTGCGCATGTGTTATGCGGATCTGTCGCCTTTATCGTCTCGACGCTGATGTAGCATAAAAAATATAACAACCCAAAAAAAGAGCTACAACTTCTTTGTTCTCCATTGTTCCTTTCAATCTTTAGCAATCTTTATGATAGATAACGAGCTAGATCACAGCACTGTGCAGGAGAAGTTAAACAACAACCAAAACATACATCACTCACAGTTCATAGACTTTTATTACATTTACTGCAAAAGCGCCTTCAGCATACAAAATTAGTCTGAACGGTTTTGTTTGATTTATCATGCTAAATAATGCCCAGTGCTGTAATTCTTGGGATTCTGTACCCTGTGCAGTGTGTAGGGAGAAGGGATACAGCTTAGGGACCCTTGAGATGGGAATGCAGCCTTTGTGTTCACTGATGGCGCTGCTGGTTTATGTAATTTAACAAATTTATTTGTAATCTGCATTAAATTTTGTAATGGTGTTAATTTCTTTGATCACGATTAATTCTTTAACACGTTAATTTGACAGCACTACTTTAAACATGTCTCAGTAAGACAGATGAGGTTACACATTTTGAAGTATGTTTCATGGGCCAGTCCCACCGTTAAGTCCTCAATTTTCTTGTGGAGAGATTGCACATTTGACTGTGTGATGTTAGGGAGAGGAATTGGAGCCTTGAACCTCTTTATTTTGGTTCGTGGTGTGTTTCTCCATCATCTGTGTCTTCGACTCTCTGTACATCCTGTGGGAATGCGATGTTTCAAGCACATGGCAGGAGTCAACAGCTGATCTCTGGTATAGGTGCTTTTTGTGACATGTCTGCTGGTTGAGCCAGCACTCACTGAAAACAGTATCAAAACAATGTCAAACACATCCAAACATTATAAATTATTTTTTATAAATTTATATTATAGTATTTCCTGGTCTGTGAGAGGTATCAGTCACTGGTCCACACTTTGGAAAATTTCCTGCAACTGCCCAGGCTCTCCATTACATTCACATCTGCAGAAAGTCCTGAGTCTTTGACACCCAGAGAAATCCCCCCTGACCATCATGAGTTAATAAAACAGTCACTGCGCATATGACTATGCCATGGAACTCCTGTCTGGCATATAACTGCACTTATCTGTTGTCCATCAGTGAGCAGAAAGCCATGGACACGTACATCCAGGAGGCCCTGCAGTGGCGATACATCCTCCCTTCCACTTCACCTGCTTCTACTGGGTTCTTTTCATAATGAAGAAAGGGGGAGGACATCATCCATGTCCTGATTAGTGTGAAATCAACCAGGTCATGGTAAAGTAATGCTATCCACCTTGTCTTCCAAAGCCTGATAAATGACATCTTGACGGATATGCATGGAAGATATGTCATAGCCAGTACTGATGATATTTTTATCTATTCCCCATCTCATGTGCATGGCATAAGCACTGAATCAGTGATGTAAATGCTTACTGTACACCAGCGGATCCTAGTGGACCCCTTTAAAGTGAATTCCTCAACAAATTTCTTTCATGAACATTTACATTTCCAATAATATTCTTAGCTCTAGCCACAGAGCTTTCTACCAAAAGGACACATTAGGCCCAAGCATTATTTTTGTTATTTATGGATCTGTTCTTGAAGTTTGATTAGTTCACACTTAATAACAGACATTGCCACAAAGCAGTTTTATGGAGGAAATCCAAAAGTAGATTTATATCCTTAACGAACAAGCCAGAGGTATTTATTGAAAGTGACTGACCATTTTAAGAATGCCACAATAAATATAAAATCACACTTGGCTATGCTTCATGGACCCTTGTGAACCCACCTTTGAGAACCACTAATACAACATTTTCCAAAAGTATTGAAACAGCAAAATTTTGTTTTGTCTCTACACTGATCACATCTGGGTATGAGATCAAAAGATTAAAGGAAAATTTGAATTTTCTGATATTTACCTCAAGATGTAATTTCTAGATCTAGATATCCAGATGCATGAAACATCTGACTGACATCAATGTGTTTCCTGATGCCCAGATGTGCCCTGTTTGACTGATTTAATATGAAGAGCTAATATTTATTAGCTCTGAATATGTACTCTTGGTGTGAACCCTGGAATTAGTCAGTGAAGACTGCATTTGTCGTTAAAAAGGATTAACCACCATTAGGACCAGAGAAAAGCAAGCCAAAAGATGCAGAGAAAAAAGGGAAAATCTATCAGAGCTATTGCACAAGCATTGGACATAAAATATACAGCAATTAGGAATGAGCTGAAAAACAAAGAAAGAACTGGTGTACTAATAGCCAGACATTGAACAGGTTGGCAAAACAGAATAACAGCAGTTGATGGAAAAACCCAAAAACAACAGTCACTGACATCACCAACAGCCCACAAAAGGCAGGGGTGAATAAAAAAAAAAGAGGCCATACGACAAAATAGAAACCACTCATCGGGGAATGAAATGAAAGTCCAGATAGTAATTTGAAAAGAAGTAGAGAAATATAGGCTGGAAAAACATCATAAAAAATACTAAAGTCTGGTGAAGTCAGTGTGTAGCCAGCTGTTTCTATAATTGTGCTTGCCTAAGAACTGTGTGGTCTCACGCCAAAGGAGGCAGGTTATACATCGTTTAACACATCTAGGGGTAAATATCAGGCAATGAAAGCTGAAATTCTGATCTATCATCTTATATTCATCTTTTATATTAATCCCAGACCCAAATGTCCAAGTGTATAGAAAAACAAAATAATTGGCCTTGCTGTTCCAATACTTTCGTATTCTGCATATTTTATACCTTCAAATCTGGAAATCACTATAAACCAGTCTAAAAGGTATTAAGAATAAAGACAAAATTAAATAAGCTCCGGGTGGCACGGTGACGCCTACTGCCACCTGTTTATTGAACTTGTTCTTGGTAGCCTTGTCCAATCACCTCTCGGCATGCCACCACGAATTGCCGTATCGCTACCGGGAATTATCCAACCGTTTGCCGGATCGCTAGCAACGAACCAAGAATTGCCCAATCGTCTGCCGTATCGATACGAAGATCTGCCCAATCATCTGTAGTATCGCTACCAAGACTTGCCCGAAGACCGGCTAATCACGTTCCGGTACACTACTAAGCTCAAAAGATTACGTCACGGTACCCAGGGCGGAAGGTGGAAGATTTAAACCGGTGCTTCACATCACTGCGCTTAACAAGTTTATGATTATCTCAATGTTTATGCGGCAGTTTGAAGTTTATTCAAGTTACGTACATACTGAAATTGTTGACCGTAGTCTATAAGTTAGCTTTAGTTCGTAATCAAACGTTATATTAAATCAACATAGCTAACGTAGTTTACAGTGTTTAAGTCTATTACAGTGAAATTTATGTCGATCTTATTTTATCTCGTTTGTTAGAATATTTTAGGTGACATTAACTTCCACAGATATGTTCAAAGTCTGCACTCGGATTTCTCAGACACGCCGCTTTATCTGTAATGAAAATGTACTTATTCTGAATAACAGCTTGTTTTCATGTGTACTCTGTGTGTTTCTCATCATTACTGACTGATTTATTTATCTTAGAGCTCGTGTTTTTCTGTTGGTCTGAGACAGCTGTATTTATATATCATTTATTATATATTAAATTATTAGTATATTGCGTTATATATAATTAAAAACACCATGGGATGTAACTTAGAGGTAATATTTATTAAACCATTTAATATTGGCAGATTATTGCATTTATATGTTTGTAGTATTCACATATGTACATATTTAATATTTTTATATAACACTGTTACATTGTGTAATTGCTGCATTGTATTTTTTATACATGCTATTGATTTGTTTAGTTGATAAATATACAAATGACTATGATATGGAATATGTGATAAAGTATTGCAATTATTTACATATCTATATGTTTAATCATTATACTTATGTCATTATCAAATTTATTACATATAAAAGATATTTAAAAAATGTTTAATAGCCATACTTTTTCATTTACTTCTTTTTAATATTTACATACTACATATTTATATTTAATAACCGTATAATTATAAAAATGATTTTAGATATTTATATATAGGACATAACATGGGTAGTATACCATACTCATAAATCACACATCTTAATTAGTATTAGTTTATAAATTGGCATTTATCTCAATTTCTAAAGTTTATCCCTAAATTAGAATAATTAAATGAGTTGCTAATTGGGATATACAACCTGAAATGTTTAACTGAATGGTGAATTAAATGTTTTTCTCCATAAAGTTTATTAAAACAAAGGATGCTTTAAAATAAATCATTAAAATAAAGGCAGCTCTGTGTATAAAAACATGAGAATTAAGCACACACACACACACACACACACACACACACACACACACACACACACACACACACACACATATTAAAAATGACCTGTTATTCTATAAGACAAATGAGGATTCAGGACTTTTTATATGTTAATTAGTATTCAGTCTTGGGACAACACTTCACAGATGATCAGAAAAGTCTAATCTACTGGACTGGGTCATTAAGTTAAGTGTGATGTTCAGGATATGTGCCTATTGTTTTACAACAAGGTCAATAAAGGTTTTTTTTGTCATTTACTTTAAGTCATTCACACCGATATATAGAAAACCTAATGAATGGAGTAAAGCAGCGATCAAAATGGTGATTTAGAACGAAATTCATTTGTTGTTTTTAATTGTACATCGCTGTAGAGATTTTCAGTTTATTATGTCGGCCATTTATATTTTTTATCTCGTTTTATATTTTAAAATCCAACGTGTCCAAGGTGGGGTTTGAACCGGCGCTAGAGGCGGCAAATCTTGGTAACGGTTATAGTCGAAACCTCGACAAACACGCGATAGCTTTGGCACAGTCGGTAGCGCTGTCGCCTCACAGCAAGAAGGTCCCGGGTTCAATCCCCGGGTGGAGTGGTCTGGGTCCTTTCTCTGTGGAGTCTGCATGTCCTCCCCGTGTCTGTGTGGGTTTACTCCGGGCACTCCGGTTTCCTCCCACAGTCCAAAGACATGCATATTAGGTTAATTGGTGTCTCTAAAGTGCCCTGAGTGTGTGTATGTGTGTGTATGTGTATGTGTACCCTACAGTGTATTATCGCCCTGGTGCCCTACAATGGATTAGACACCGGCTCTCCCGTGACCCTGGGGACAGGAATAAGTGGTTAAGATAATGAATGAATAAATAAGCTCCATGTTTAGGTTAACTGTGTAGCAAGACAGTAAGGCTAAACTGAACACACAGATATCACATAAAAAACATTTTCCACAAAGACAACATTGCGATATTTGAGTTGTGAGCAATTACATGCAGATTAGAAGTTGTAAAACATGTCAATATAAATATTCACATAATTAGCATTACTTTGTTTATGATACAAAGCCCCACATAGTGTGTGTGTGTTCTCACTTATTCATGTAAACATATCAAATAAGCAATAATCCCTGAAGATGACTGTTTTTACAGTACATCCAAGTGTGTCATGTGATCCTGCAGAAAAACAGCACAGCCAGGCATATACATGTACATACATGTGTGCTGAAAACAAATCTGTGTTACAGCTCAGGGAAGAGAAAAAGAGATGAGGAGTGACAACGCTCGTATGTATCAGCATTAGGTTTGAATTATAAAATCATGGGGCATGTGTGGGAGCAGAGCAGGATGTCTCAGCGTGTGAAAGTGTGTGTGTGTGTGTGTGTGCGTGTATGTGTGTATAAATTCATATTATTCAGCATCTGTACAGTGTAGGAGGAGAGTGTATCATTTTCCATGTCGAAGTCTCATGAAAACCTGTAAAGCAAGCATCCTAACCTACTAAATCTCACTCCGACACAGAAAACGTTGCCAACGGCATCAGCAAAAATCCGATCTCCGAATTCTATAGTGGATCTCACTGCTTAACTAGTTGATTTTTTAAGCAGAACGGCCGCATAAGAGTCAGGTCAAGGACACGGAAGGCAAACAGGGAAGCTGTCGATTTGATAAGCCCACTCGCAAAAACAAATGGTGTGAAAGATCAGCGAGAACTGAGTCTATAGGATTGAAAGGTCAAACCACATCCAGGCTGGCTGAAGCAAAATATAGTGCATACACCGAGAGCATGTGGAGTGTAAAAATGGGGGGAAAAAATCCACCAAAGAATGTATGGGTTATGTTATGTGTGGTAATGCATTAATACGTTTGGAGTCAGAAAAGTGTAACTGTGAAACTGGCTATTTGTGGTACGATGTTTAACAGAGATAGACTAACGAGGCTTCCAATTAATTGTGAGGCCGGGCAGAGAGGTTCATATAGTAGACATCAAAGGACAAATATGGTCTACTCATTTTAACTGACAGAAAAAAGGAGAAGAAGAAAAAATGGTATCAGCGTATGAATTAATAAATACTGTATGTGGATCACCTAATCTTTATTTTGATTAGTGGTGGGGGCCTTAGGTTGTTGCATTGTCTGTCTGTCTGTCTGTCTGTCCAACACACTGTCTATCCATCCATCCATGTGTGCATGAACCTGACATGTGGAATGTTTGTTGGATTTACTGAATGCATGTTGGAATTGATCCAAAAATGGTCAAGGTGACAGCAAGGTCAAATGTCAGAAAAAAGTTTTTCTTCGTGCAAAGTTTGTTTGTGTTTCTGGTTTGTTTCCCGTTATTTATCTCAAGTATAACTAAAATATAAAGTGTATCTAAATATAACTTCCATCATCTGTCTGTAAAGTATAGTTTGTACAGTAAAGGATAGTAAAGTTTTAACTGAAATGAAGTAATCTTGATTTTGCTGGCTTTTTTTTTTTATATACCTTTTCAATGTTTTCTGTGCTGTTTGTTTATTTGTTTGTTTGTTTACCTCATAGGAGGATTAGAGCAAAACTACAGGGCTGACTGATATGAAACTTGATGGAAGGGTGTAGCCTGGGTCCAGGAAGAGCCCATTCAATTGTCAAGTGGATCCGAGTCACAGCGTGGATGAATATATTACTTTTGCGAGTTTGGGTAAAAATGAATTGAGTTTGATCGTGCCGTGAACCGAGTTTGTCAGACATACATGAAAAAAGGCTTTCCTACTGGCATTGGTGGAGGTCTGCGCTCTCAAAGTGTACTTCTAGCACTTTTTGCACACTTTCTTTCACACTTTCTTTTTCTCTCTCTCGATTTCTTTCTTTCTTTCTTTCTTTCTTTCTTTCTTTCTTTCTTTCTTTCTTGATCTATTAGAAAAGGGATAAAACACAATGAGGCATGCTGTTGTAGGAACAACATAGGAAAATATATAGGAAGATAATCTACAACAGGGTGGTGTGAATGCAGCTTGACACAAAATGAAGTTGTTATTACAACCCAAAGTTGATTGTGTTCCTGAAGTGTTTGATTGCTCTTATATCATAGGAATTTGCCACTGATAACAACATTTAATGATGTGGATTGTCCATGAAACAAATGAGTTCCTATCAGCACTCACCAGCCTCTCTTTTAACAAGACAAAGTACTTCAACTTGTTCCCAAGAAAGTAAACTTGTTCTGAAGAGGAAAACTTACTGACTGTTACAAAGTGCTGATACTGGAGACTGCAGTGTGTGCACCATACAAGTCCCTGTACATGTGCTGTTACTACTGAAATGATGAGCTGATATAATAAAAAATGAACCTTATGGTATGGTATAGTAAGACAAAGTTGTAAGCCTTATTATAATATTAAAATTGATATGAGACTGGTCTTATTGTAATGGATAACGTAAAATCCACTACACAAGACTTTTAAGAGTTAAAGGTGCATTGTGTAGGAGGATCTATTAGCGGAAATGGAATATGATGTACATAATTATGTTTTCATTAGTGTATAAATCACCTATAATTAAAAGTCAATGTGCTTTCGTTAACGTAAAATGAGCACATCATATCTACATGACAGCGAGCTGTCTTCCACAGAGAGCGCCAAGTCATGCTGCTAAAGTCATGTTTTCGGTCAGTGCCTCATGAATGCCAGTTAGAGCATTGCACTTTTCTTTCCCCTGCACACATGGAGAGCAGTGACGATTCGCAGACAAGCTTCCACTTCAGCGTAAAAATGCAAAAGGTGCTCGGCTCCTTGGAAGATGACCTGCACCCATGCAGATATGAAGAACTCATTCTAAGCTTTAAACGCTGATACACTAATAAAACATATTATGAATACAATATTCCATTTCTGCTAACAGTTCCCCCTGAATCCTACACACTGCACCTTTAAGAAAGCTGGCAGAACCAAGTTCTGTACCCTAAATCCCACTTTACACACTTACTTAACACACTTACTGTAACAGGACAACGGTCCTGGAAGGGTAAGGAGAGTGTTCTCTGCAGAATTATTGCCTTGTTTGATATAGCCTAAGCATTAAAGCCCACCTAGGAGGACTGAATTGCTGATAGCGAAGTAGCAGGAGATGAATGTGGAACAAACCAGAGGAAAATATGGAAAAGAAAGAAAAGAGATTTATGCCCAAGTGGATGGAACAGAATAACGGGCATGAATGATTCTCCCAGAAAAAAAAGAAAAATATTCACCCAACTAGGGCAGGATTCAAAGTGGAGGCACAATTTTTTGGGTGTGTTGCAGGCATCAACTTCTAAATTTCTTAATATTAAAGAAAGACAATTAAGTTCATCATAGAAAATGCTGAAAATCTTTTATTTGTCATTTTGTCTGTTCAATAAAGCTTCAAGTGAATTAAAAATTTACAGGTTTCAGTTTCAATTTTTTCTGGAAATGGGGTTTGTATAAATATATATGCTGTATATGTATATATAAAATGTACTAGTATAGTATAGAAAAACGAGTGTGCATGGCAGTGAGTCAGCAGAATCAGTAAACGACATACATCTTTAACAGAAAAATGGTGCATTCATTTTAGTTTTTTGAAATTTTCTGAAATCAACAGAGGATGAGAAACACGCATCTTTTAACTTGCCACAACCAAGGCCTCTTAACTTCCTGTTAGTGATGATTGCCTACAGCTCATCACTTCTCTGTGCCCAGAGGTTTGACAGGTTTGAAGGTTTGTTTGACCACACTCATTGGATTGACTAATACACAATACAATGGAAAAGTCCAAGGAGCTCAGTGCAGATCTGAGATAGACATTCATAGATTTACACAAGCCAGGAATGTCTCTTGGAGCCATTTCTACATAACTGCAGATTCCAACATCATCAGTTCAAACAATTGTGTGTAAGTACATGTTATTTGCCAAGGAGTGGAAGAAGACCGAAACTGTCACCCTCAGCTGAGAGGAAATTGGTTCAGATGGTCAGGAACAATCTAAGAACCACCAACGAGATCTGTTAACTGTTTGTATACCAAATACACTGACTGGACGCTGATGGACAACGGTGGTTATTTTTGTTAACTGTTTCTGTCAAAATTATTATTAGGGACAATTCAGTGGTTGCTGGAGATTGGTAAGGATTTGTTCCTCCCTAACAAATGCTATACTCTTGCTTTCGGGGGTGTATTTTTGGTGGTACTGGTGGTGGTGGTATTGCTGGTGTTGTTGCTGTTGTCAGTGTTGGTGGTGGTAGTTGTTGGTGTTGTACTAAGTGTTATTGTTGTTGATATTCTTGTTGTTTGTAATATGATTACTATTTATTTGCTTGTTTACTTGTTTGTACGTTTGTGCGGGTATGGACTTATATCATATGCTTATGTCAAATGTGTCCCTCCTCTAGAAACCCCTCTTCTTGCTGCACTCCTTAGATTAGACTGTACATTTAAACAATTGACATGCCCTTACCAATGGTAGCCTACGATCAATTGTTAGATGAAGAAGGCAAGAACACATCAATTAGAGAACTAAGAAGCAATGCTCTGGCCTTTGTCTTTATTTTACACCAAATGTGCACAGTAAGCCTTTTATGCTTGTTGCCCAAGTGTAATTTTAAGTGTTTTTATGTTTTATTTGAAATATTGATTATTACTACAGTGCCTGTCTGCTGCAATGCAAAGCCGCAATGCTGTGCCACCAGTGTTCTTTATCTCCCTGCACTCAGTCACTTTTCAGCACGGAGGTTTAAGCATCTTTAAGATTAAACGCACTGCGCTATTACATTCAAATGCAAATTTATCAGAGTTTAATCACTTTTACCAAGTCATTACATGCGGAAGATAAGTTATGTGCATGCATATATCATAGAGTTAGTCATTATAACTGGGTAAATTTTGCCAGAATTTTGCCATTCTATGTATGGAATGCCAAAGTCTTGTGCAATGTGATAATGACAATACTTATCATGTAATAAAGCTGACTCATTGATTCAGTGTGACCTGATAATTAATAAAGAGGAAATTAAATTAAGCAACCTTCAGAGATTTCCTTTAAAAAAGCTTTCACAAACCATTTATCTCTTACCCTGCTTGTTAATACTAAACAGATTTAAGAAAGGCATCGATGTTTTCTCCAGCTAGGCATTTTAACTATTGTTGCAGTGGTAATACCTTCTTCTGGCAGGTTGTTTCTGAAACAAAACAACTGAATACATTTTTCAAGATGATAATGATAGATTATTGCATGCTGTCATCAGTCAGTGCTGTGTTTGGCAAGGATTGCTGTGATATGTGAAGAGCCTGTCTGCAAACATTTTGTTGGATGCAGCTTGTATACAGACAGCTCATAAGCAAACACAATGCTTTTTGAGAAGAAGTAAGGAAAGTGTGACAACAGTGTCGAGGCAGTCTTCTTGTCTTAAACAACAGAAGAAAAAAATGCAGCTGGTAATGAGATTGTGTTTTGTGAAGTTAAAGGAGCTTACATTTACATTTATGGCATTTAGCAGACACTCTTATCCAGAGCGACTTACAAAAGTGCTTAGTCATTAAGGTGCAATATCCAAAGCTAGAGTTGGTAGACCAGAATTCAAGCTACTCTGAGCTATGATAATGCTAAAACTTAGCCAAACAATACCTAATAAAAATTACAAATAAAACAAGTCCTGTAACCCAAAGTATTCCTAAACTACACAAAACCACTGAAGAACAAGACACAGCCAATATGATAACTGCTGTAAGTGCAAAAAAGCTTTGAATTACTGCTCATTCAAGTGCTCTCGAAAGAGGTGGGTCTTCAGCTGGTGATTGAAGGCAGCAAGTGACTCCACTGTTCGGACACTCCGGGGGAGTTCATTCCACCACCTTGGTGCCAGGACAGAGAAAGGTCTGTGTGCTTGCCTCATATGTGTCCTTGATGACGGTGGGTCAAGTCGTGCCATACTTGAGGTGTGCTCCGGGTACGTATCGGGCTTTGACCATTGCCATCATGTAGGGAGGGGCTGGACCATTTTTGACTTTGTTGGCCAGCATCAGGGTTTTATATCTGATGCGAGCTGCTACAGGAAGCCTGGAAGTGTACACAGCAAGGGAGTGACATGGCTGAACTTGGGAAGGTTAAATACAAGTTGAGCTGCAGCATTCTGGATGAGTTGCAGGGGCCTTATGGCAGGCATAGGAAGGCCAGCCAGGAGGGAGTTGCAGTAGTCTAGTCTTGAGATGACAAGAGACTGAACAAGTACCTGGGTGGCCTCCCTCAAGAGAAATGGACGAATTCTCTGAATGTTCTAAAGGAGAAATCTGCATGACCGGGTCAGGCTAGCAACATGAGCCGCGAAAGAGAGCTGATCATCTACAACTACTCCAAGGCTACGTGCTTCTGAAGATGAAGTGATCACAGTGTTCTTAATGGAAATTGAGAGATCACAATAAAGATCAGCAACTCCTGGGACATAAAACAGCTCGGTCTTGCTTGGATTCAGCTTGAGGTGGTGGGCTGCCATCCATGAAGCAATGTCTACTAGACATGCTGAGATCTGAGCCGAAACCTGAGTATCAGAAGGAGGAAAAGGAAGAAGTTGAGTATCATCAGCACAACAATGCTCGGAGAAGCCATGTGAGGAAATGACATCTCGCATTGAGCAAGTGTAGAGTGAAAATAGAAGAGGACCCAGCACTGAGCCTTGTGGGACACCAGAGGAGAGTTTGCATGCAGTGGATGTTGAGCCATTGTATGTTACCTGGGAGGAGCGCCTTTCCGGGTAGGATTTGAACCAGTTCCATGCAGAGCCAGTGATACCAAGGTCAGAAAGGACGGACAGACGTATATTGTGGTTGACTGTGTCAAAGGCAGAGGAGAGGTCAAGAAGAATCAGGACTGATGACAACCCTGCTGACCTTGCAGCAATGAGCTTCTCTGTCACTGCGATGAGTGTAGTTTCAGTGGAATGAGTCAGTTTGACGCCAGACTTCTTTGGATCCTGAAGTTGGTTCTGGGAGAGAAAGAGAGAAAGCTGATTGTAGACAGGACGTTCAAGAATTTTTGAGAGGAAAGTGAGGATGGGGTGATCAGTCTGTAGTTGCTGATTTTGGTGCCATTAAGACTGGGCTTCTTCAGGATGAGCACCACCCTAGCAATCTTGAATGAAAATGGTACAAGTCCTGATGATAAGGAGCTGTTGCTGATTGAAGAGATGAAGGGAAAGTCCTGGAAAATTGTCTGGAGTGGATGGGATCGGATCCAGGACTGCTGGATGTCAGCAGCTGAAGATCCTCCTCAGTTGCGAGAGGACAGAAACAGGTTAGATACATTGCATAGGGGGTGTGAAGGTGTGTGGTGGTCCCAGGAGCTGGGGAAAAGGAGTGGCAGATCTTCTCCGCAAAGAAGTAAACAAAATCCTCAGCAGTGAGAGAGGTGGGTGAAGGAGGAGGGGGAGGGTTGAAGAGGGAAGATTGCGTGGATCTGCTGCCAATGCCTCCAGCTTCTCTCTGTAGAAGGACAACTTTGCAGCAGTTACTTCCTTAGAGAACATGGCACGGAGATATTGTTATGAGTGAAGGTCAGCTATGAGACTTGACTTCCTCCAGTGCCTCTCAGCCATTCTTAGTTCTCTGCGGTTGTTACGCAGGACTTCTGCTAGTCAAGGAGCAGGCGGTAAAGATCTTGTAGGTTTGGAAGATAGAGGACATAAGAGGTCAAAGGATGAAGAGAGGGAAGAGAAGAAAGTATCTATAGCAGTGTCCAGGGAGAGAGAAGAGAAAGAGTCATGAGGTGGAAGAGCAGTTGTGATGGAAGATGCGAGGCATGAGGGTGAGAAGGAGTGTAGGTTGCAATGGGTGGTGGAGATGCATGTGGCAGTAGGGGTGAGAGTGTTGTTTCATCAACCTTTCTGTAATCTCTTTTATCAAATTAGCTTTGGTGGACTTCACCATGTTGCATTCAAGCCTGTATTCAGTTGAGTACTTCGTTAGTACTTATATGGGGAAAGTTGCTCATATTTAGAATCAGGTTACGTAAGTAACCTGGGCACCTCATTCAGATTATGTAAATTACCTGGAAATAGTTCACACCTCAGAGGTTGCCAGAATTTGTTCAGTTGCATCTAGAGTGCTGCCTTTAAACACAATCACTTGCCTGTAATCCTAAAAAATTTAGGGGATAGAAAATGTGGACTGTCAAATAGTGTTGTCTTCCTTACATATTTAATATTGGCCAGAAATAGCATTCCACATTTTTCACTTCCATGTTTACTGCCAAAATATAATATATAGTGTGTCATATTGTGGTTAAATCAAACTGAGCCAATATTATACAAGAGATATCTACTCAATTTCAAACTTAGACTCATATGCAACTGGAATCAGTTTCTGCTCTGTGGTAAAGTTCACCACAAACATTCTTTGAATAGTGCTAAGACCAATGTGTGCAATTTCTGTATTAAATCCTCATTACACATTCATATCTCATCTCTGAGTATGGCCTTGAACGTTGTAATTTTTATCATTACTAGGCTATTAGCAGCTGTATCAATCTCATCCAGTAATTTTGTCCATGAGAAGGTGAGGCAGTGTTGCTCTTTCTTACTGTACTGCTTCTGCATAACATCTCTGAAGCAAAGACAGAAAACACATTAGCCGGAGAGACTGAAGATGGATTCCTATTAGCTTCTGAGCAACACACACTTCTCAGAAAATGACGCAAGTGCTCAGTAGAGTCTAAGAGGTTCTAAACTTGACTGATTGCACCTCACTGTTTAATGCTTGAAAGTTACAATGGACTAGTAATGAGGGCTTTGGGGCTTTTGTGAATGTGACAGCAGCAGATTTATAAATCCTTCACAGAATGCAAAACTCTTTCTTAACCATAAGTTCTGTCTTAAGAGTATGGCTTAGTGCAATCCTGATCAGTGAAAGTCTTCTGCACGTTGAGGTAGATTGAAGGGTTTCCCCTGCTTTAAAACACCTGAACTGTATGTGTAAACTGAAGAGTGAGCTGGAGAGTCGAATTTGATCAGTTACAGCCAAATAGCTCCAGCAATTCATCAATTTCATCAATACACTACACCATTCACAGTCAAAATAAAAAGCGTCACTAAATCCTTTTGTTTCTTCCTTTCTGTCATTTTTAACCATTTATCCTGGGGTCAACATTCCACACACACCACAAAATCATTTATAATGCTTATTCTTTGCACTCTATGCGCTTTTGTTTAGGTTTTACTAGGTGTTTTTGTTTTGGTTCTTGTTCTGTCTCAGCCCATGTCCTGTCATTGGTCTGTTACCCATTGTGTGCAACTGTTCTGTGTTTAGCTCCAGTTTGACTACACATACCCTATAAGTTTGTCTTGTAATGCATCTATTACTGTAAATCTGAGTCTTGTCTTCATGTTGAGTCTCGCCTGTTTATTTTGACCTTCTGACTATGCCTACAATTACGATGTATATACCTGTATTTCGACCCATGATGATGATTCTTTAATTACCCTATATACATCATACAAAGAGTCTACACACTCGCATCCTGTCTTTACTTACTGACTTCATTCTTCACTACAGTGAGTTGAGCAAATGGGATGAAAGTGAGGACAGTGTGAAAATGTTGACTCGAGCTGAAAGACTCTTAGCAAGCTTGTATGTGGGTTTATTCAAAGAACGACCTTAAAGGAACAACCTTAATATAAACTCAACTCCTAAAAGTCTCATGAGGTGCTAAGGGTACACTGTTACACTTAGACAGAGATGGACTGGCGTGTCATACAGGGTGTATTCTGGCCTCACAGGATAAACTCTGGACCTACACCACCTGACCAGAATAAAGCAGTTACTGAAGGAAACAAACAGACAAAGAAAATTTTAATGCAAAAAAAAAACTTTTAATGCAAATTTAATATGCGTTAATATTTCAGCTTGACGGCCCAATGGTGGCTCTCTTGTAGCTTTGGGATTGGAACTCATATTCTTCAAAACCTTCACCAAAACCATACCTACTGAGCTTCTATGCTCCTGTTATTGCTGTAATGGCAAAGATACCTGAGTCGTGTATTAACATTTTGTTGATAATAGATGAAAAGAGACAAAGATTTGTCGCTAAGCCTGCATCGCCATTTCTTCTAGTTGATGACATTATATCAAAAACATGCTGAGGAAAAAACACTCCCACAGAGATAGCAGTCTATCTCTGTTCTGAAATTAAAGCTCATGGTCAGTTTATCAGCATCACAATCAATACTGAGGTTCACTGTTACTTTTCAGAGTTATGGCTGCCCTCAGTGCCAGAATGAGAAAACAGTAAAGCGCATAAAAGAGAAATAAACCTTGCACTAAGGCCTTGAATGTTTACCTTAGTTCTGAACCCTGAACCCGTTTTTTTTCTCTGAGGCCTGGCAAGCGCAAGGCAATGCATTTATATTTCATGTCAAAACCACTTGAGCTTTCCTTGAACTTGATTCAGAAAGATGCTGTTGTGTAGTATATATGTGAGTGCAAAGTGTGGTGAATTTGCTGTTAGATGGCCTTGCTTGTCTGCATACTTTAGTGACCTCTCATCTAACTTAGCATTCAATTCCACAACATTGGCAACACATGGACTTCTTTAAACATTGTATAGGTCAAAATTCCTTTACTAACAAGGTAGCAAGTCCAAAATAAAACCTAATGTGCTCTATATACAGGGGTTGGACAATAAAACTGAAACACCTGGCTTTAGATCACAATAATTTATTAGTATTAGAATTAGTTCTGGTGGAAACAGGAAAGTTGAGGTGCACATTTAATTCTGCCGTGATTTGGGCAGCCGTGGTTTTATGTTTTTTGGATACAATCCAGGTTAGCACCCGAACAT
>JAOVVH010154275.1:0-12362 GCA_028566435.1 Scorpiodoras heckelii | reverse complement strand
CACCTGCAAAAAATAAAACTTTTAACGTCAGGGTTTATGACTTGTTTGTTTTTTACTAAAAGCTTCTACGCTGTACAGACATAATCTTATGTAAACAAAAGGTTAATGATTAAGCCCCTCCCCCCTGATCTCCCCCGGTCAAAGGTCAAAGGTCAAAGCAATTAAGTCATAAAACTGTCAGTCTGAGGAAAGGTGCCTGCTATACTATATATCTTGTTATTATGGCCATTTCTACATCCTTAGGTTATCTTCTTTAGCATTATTGTCACTAGATTTGACTTTGATTGCATGCTTGCATGCTTGATTTTTTTTCTGGGAAAGTTATCACCAATGTTTATCTGTGTTTTATGCAGTTGCCTGTCCCGATAGGGTTTAGCTTCAAATTTTTGCTTTTTTGACAATGAGGGTTCATGCTCCCTTGCCTTTTCTTCTGCTGAGTAATAGCTATGATCCTGTACTTCTCAAAATGTGGGTTCTCAGACTTGTTAGCCAGCAGCAGCAACCACTAATTCCTCTTCTTCTACTATGTCTTTTTTGTCCTGGCCCTTATACATTGGCCACACCACCACCACCCCTTGTGGGGACCTAAACTTACTTACATTTTGCATGTATGTGTCTTAAATAGGACAGCCTTGTTATTTTTCTCTGTGTTAACCAGTAGATGCAGTAGTGGTCAAGCTCTATCCACAGACTCCCAATGCTTCCCTCCCACCACCCACATTCCCAAAGTTGTACAGACATAGACAAGACAGACAGACACCTGACAAAGACACGCTGACATAAATGAACATACGGGACAGACATTAGCACACAATAAAACATGCAGTGTTGCAATTTACATGCTGTAATACGGTATAGAGTATAGGTGTTTGGTGACCAAGAGGAGATATTGGTAATTTTCAATAAAGTGTAGGAAATTTGACCACGTTTGTTTGAAATAAGTAGTGTTATTTTTTAAATTTGCAGTAATTTTTTCTAGGTGACAGTGATCTGTGAGGAGATTGAGCCAGTGTTTTATGGAGATTTGGGATCTATTTTTCCAGTTAAGCAGAATATATTTTTTTTGCAATGGTAGGAGGTATCAGAACAAAGGATTTAATATTTTTGGGTATCAATAATAAAGAAGTGTCGTTAAGTAGAGCTATGATGGGACAGACAGGGATGCCAAGGCCCAGGATTTTAGATAGCTTGCCCATGACCTTCGACCAGAAAGTGTGAATTTGAGGACAGAGCCACAAGGCATGAAAGTAATTGGTTGTTAAATCTGGGCAATGTGGACATGTGTTATTGTGGCTAAAACCCATCCGCTGTAGTTTATCAGTCTTAATATGGATTCTGTGAAGGATTTTGTATTGTATTAACTTCAGCTTTGAATTGTTAGTCATAGAGAAGGTATTACTGCATGTGACTTGACAATTAAGACTGCCAGCTTGTTCTATGTCTGCTGACCATTTACTAACTGGTATATACATAGTGCTATCTTTCATTATTAACAGTGTATATATTTGTGATATTACTTTACATGGTTTTAGACTGTATAGTTTTGAATAGAGAGCTGAAGCCTGATTGGGAGACCTTGGAGACTTGATTATTTTCTTTAAAACATGTTTGATCTACGTATACTGAAAATGACAGTGATCTGGTATTTTGTATTTTTCCTTAATCATATCGAAGGTCATGAGCAAGTCATTACTATATAATTGTCCAAGGTTGGTTACTCTTCTCTGGCTCCAAGCTAAGAATAAAATGGCCTTATTGTTTATTAGGAACATAGGATTGTTCCATAATGGGATATTTTCCGATGGGGAAAAACTGTAGTTGAGTAATTAATTAGCCTTCCACCAGGCTGTAAGGGTGGTATTTATTGTGTTGTATTTGTAACAACATGTTGATTTGATGGTTTTATCTATGAATGGGATACTGTTAATTTCTAATTTATTAATTAAGCTTTTTTCCATATCCAGCCATGGGTGGTTGATGTTGCTTGTCCAGTGTCGGATGTAATGTAGCTGATATGATAAAAAATAGTAATAACAATGTGGGGCACCAAGACCTCCCAAATGTTTAGGTTTTTGCAGGGTAGTTAATTTAATTCTGGCCTTTTTATGTTTCCAGTAGAACTTTGTAACAGCTTTGTCAAGAGAGGAGAACCAGCCAGAAGGTGGAGTGATAGGAATCATAGAGAATATATAATTAATTCTGGGGAGGATATTCATTTTGATTGTTGATATGCGACCTAATAAAGATAAGGGAAGTTTATTCCATCGATTGAGAGTGGCTTGTACTTCAAGTAGTAAAGGAGTATAGTTGAGTTTGTACAAATCTTTGAGATTGGGGGAAATGTGAATGCCAAAATATTTAACAGACTGTGCTGCACTTTAAATGTTGAGTCCTGGACCCCAGCATCCCAGTCGAATCCACATAGAGACAGACTCTCTGATTTGGCCCAGTTCATGGAGTAGCCAGACACATTGCTTTAATTGTTAATTAAATTATAGACTGAATGGAGTGATTCAGAAGGATTGGAAAGGTATAATAATACATAATCTGCATAAAGACTGATTTTATGGTGTTATGAGTTGGAGTTGGATTTTATTGCACTGCCTGATGGAGGCAGCGAAGGGTTCAATAAAGAATGCAAATAACAATGGGGATAATGAACATTCTTGTCTAGTTCCTCTTTGTAGTGTAAATGGTTTAGATGTAGCTATGTCTATTGGCTTGGACGGAAGCAGTGGGTGAGTTATATAGTATTTTTATCCAGTTTATAAAATATGAGCCAAATCCAAAATGTTTGAGGGAGGTGAAGAGAAAGGATCATTCCACTCTATCAAACGCCTTCTCAGCATCCAAAGAAGCTACTATAAATGCATTCTTAGTTGGGGTATTGCTATTATACGTTATTTATATAAAAAAGTTTCCTTGTATTTTATGAGGAGTGTCTCACTTTAATAAACCCAGTTTGAACTGTATTTATTAGTGAGGAGATGACTGATTCCAATCTGATTCTTAATGCTTTACTGATTATTTTTTATCAAATTAATTAGTGATATAAGTCAATAATTAGAGCACTCAGTAGCATTTTTGTTTGGTTTTAGGATTAGTGTGATAAGAGCTGTATTCATATGTTGGGGTATAACTGCATTTTGGCGAATTTCTGATATTAGTTTTATAAATAAAGGGGAGATAAGAGGCCAGAAGTGTTTATAAAATTCTGCTGGGAATCCTTCTGGTCCAGGTGATTTCAGATTTTGCATTAGATACTGAGCCTTGGTGAAGGAAATGAAGGAAAGGAAAACACTCCTCAGAAATCTAGCTATGTCTTCGGATGATGTTTTCTTATCTGCTGTGTAAAGTTTTGTGAAGAATACTCTAAATGTATCATTAATTGCTTAGGGGTGTAATGATCCCACACAGACGGACGGAGTCAAATGCAGTAGTTTTATTGTAACGCAGATGGCGACAAAAAACACCAAAAACCATGAGCACAGAGCACGTAAAAAAAAGCAAAAACCAGGGAAGCAGACTGTAACAAATGGCAGTCCAAAGCTCAGAAGTCTCTCAAACGGGGGTGTGGGAAAGGCAGGGAGAAGAATACACGCTCTGGCTTCATGAACTGAAAAACAAACATGAAAATACGGAAATAGTTTAAGAAAACAAAGAACAAAAACAAGACAACAAAAATGGTCCAACGTGGGATAGAAACTGAGAACACAATACTCATCTTGGGAAGAAAATTGGCAGAAACAAACACATAAAGAGCAAGCTTTTAACGTTGATCCACACTGCGTCTTCTCTTCTCTGTCCTTTTATTGTTCCCAGCCCGGATCCTCGGCTGATTAGGATCATGGTAGCCAGGTGTGGCTCATTGACTTTCAAAGGAGGAAGTTGTAGTTCCTTGTTGTAATTCTACCGCAGGGTGCTTTTGGCACCCTCTCGTGGCGATGGAGGTAATAGAGCCCTTATTCTCTTTCTTGGTCGACCTGGCTTTCTTGGTGCTGGCTTGTGTGGATACCTGTCATGGAAGTCATAGATAAGAAGTGGATACAGGATGCTCTTAGCAGCTACCCAAGAATCTTCTTCTGGGCCATAACCCTCCCAGGACACCAGGTACTGGATCTGTCTTTGTCATTTCCTGGAATTGATCATTTCTTTAATTATCTAAGTATCTGAATCTAAACTTGGTACCTTGTTAGAGGGCGGTGTTGTCCGTTTCTCCTCAGCTAGGGGACCTCACTGGGCGGGTTTGAGTCTGCTTACGTGAAACGTGGGGTTGATCTTGCTATGACGTGGCATCTGTACCCTGTAGGAGACATCATCTATTCTTTTTATGATAGGTAAGGGACCAATGTACTTGGGACTGAGTTTCTTGCTGTCCAAGGGGTTGCCAAAAGCTTTGGTAGAGATCCAAACACGGTCACCGGGCTGGTACACATAAGTGGCTCCCCTCTTCCTATCAGCTGCTTTCTACATCTGAGTTATGACTTTGGACAAGTGCTGGTGGGTGAGGGACCACACATGTTCGCTCTTCTTGAACCAGAGGCCACAGAGGGAGTGGCTGTGGGCGTGGTGTTCCAGGGGTACAGTGGAGGCTGATAACCCATGGTAACTTCAAACGGAGTCAAACCTGTGGCAGAATGATCGATAGAATTTTGGGCATATTCGGCCCAGGGAAGATAGTGGGCCCAATCCTGAGGGCGATCCTGGCAGAATAGTCGTAGTAACTTTGTTAACTCTTGATTTGCTCTGCTTGACCATTGGCTTGGGGGTGATAACCTGAGGTCAGACTCATGGTGATGCCCAGCTTATTCATGAAAGTGTTCCAGACTCGGGACGTGAAATGTACGCCTCTGTCACTGACAATATAATCTGGTAGCCCGAAGTAACGAAAAACCTGTTGAAACAGGATCTCAGCCATCTCCATAGCTGTGGGAAGACCTGTGAGGGGAACAAATCTCACACCCTTTGAGAAGCAGTCGACTATAACCAAGATGGCCGTCTGGCCCAGCGATAGAGGTAGGTCTGTGACAAAATCAATAGCCAAGTGAGACCATGGTCTTTCTGGAATGGGTAGAGGTAGCAGCTTACCTGCTGGTAGAGTGCGAGGCACCTTGGCTTGAGCACAAGTGGAGCATGATGTGACAAACTCTTGGATCTCTTGTGCCATACGGGGCCACCAATACTAAGTGCGTAGTAGTTCTACAGTGCATTGCGTACCTGGATGTCCTGTCCCGGGCGTTACATGGGCCCAGGTAATGAGGCCCCCTCGCAGAGATGAAGGCAGGCACGAATAGCTTACCAGGTGGGCACTGGACGCTGCCCCATGTGGGTTGCTTATCCTGGATCTGCTGGTCGAGCTCCCAGACTATGGCTTGGAGAAACTTGGCGTCGGGTAGAATGGATTCTGGCTGGAGGGTCTCACTCTCGGGCTCGAACCGGGGTGACAGGGCATCTGCCTTGCCATTCTTAGTACCAGGCCTGTAAGACAAAACAAAGTTGAATCATGAGAAAAATAATGACCAGCATGTTTGGTGTGGGTTAAGCCTTTTGTCTGCTTTGATATACTCAAGGTTCTAGTGGTCCGTGTATATCATGATTGGGTGCTTGGCTCATTCCAGCCAGTGTCTCCATTTCTCCAGGGCCAATTTTATTGCCAGGAGCTCTCAGTCCCCAACATCATATTTTCGTTCTGACGGGGAGAGATTTCTGGAAAAGATTTTAGCTGGGTTCCCCTGACGTTGTGACATGACTGCCCCTACCCCTTGACTGGAGGCATTGACTTCTAGGACAAAAGACAATTCAGGATATGGTTGCTTGAGCTGTGGTAAATGCATGCTTTAGGATAAGGAAATCTTGTTTGACCCCTTGGTTCCATTTTAGTACTTTGGGTCCCTTTTTTAAAAGGTAGGTAAGTGGGGAGGCCAATTGGCTAAAATGTCTTATGAATCGCCTATAAAAGTTGGCAAACCCCAGAAAACTCCACAATTCCTTCACTGTGCGAGGGCGTTCCTATTAGGTGACTGCCTCCACTTTCTGGCAATTCATGGACACACCCTCTGGGCCTATTTGGTAACCTTGGAACTCAACCCAAGACTGGTAAAACTGGCATTTCTCTTTCTTAACATATAACTGGTGCTGGAGCAAATGGTGAAGAACTTGGCAGACATGTTTGATGTGTGTGGATTGATCTGGGGAGTAAACTAAGATGTCATCTGTATAAACTATCATGCGATGTCATTAACAAAGTGCTGGAAAACACTGGGGGCCGATGCTAGCCCGTACGGCATAACCAAATATTCGTACTGAAGTTTTGAGTTCTTTGTTTTCTCTTTGTAAGTCATTTATTTGTTCGTATGTGAAATTCAAACTGACTCGGAGATCCTTGACCTTGTAATGCAATATTCCGAGAATGTCTAATTTTCTGTTAATGGACTCTAATACACTGACCTGTAATTATGTTATTAAGGTTGTGTGTATCTGTGGAGGAGTCCAGCTTCTTCCGTTTTGCTGGGGTGTGGGGTTCTTCTTTTGAGGCCATCTCTGCTTCCATCTCGTAATAGACATACTGGTCAATAAAATCCTCAAGACCTTCCAGAACTTTAAATACGGGTTTATTTCCTTAATATAGCGAGAAAACAGAAAATAAGCATCGAGACCCAGGTCCACTGTTTGTGTCTAGCAGCTGCACGCTGCCATGTTGAATTCACCTCCGAGTTTTCGCGGGATCAGATCTCGCGCATGCTCTGCCTCTGGAGGTCTGTAGTTAACTTCTTAACCATAAGCCCACATCAGCCTCCCCGGTGGCTAAGATAGTAACTGTTGTAACTCCACTGGCACTGTTAATGCATGCTCAGTGCCACCAGTTCCACATCAACAACTCAGACCCTCGTATATCAACTACTGCACTTCCCTAAACTATCTCTGCCCCCTTTTTTTAATCTAATATCATTAACTTGGCCTTTAAGCTATACTTCTGATAATTCCTTCATGGCTGCCTTTAGCACCTGGCCTCTAAATCCAAATCAACTGGCAAGGATATGGCAGATTTTGCTATGATTCCCTGATCACCTGTCTCAACTGGCCTAATATATGCCTGTCACCCACTCTCTATAACCTCAGTCATCAAATCTGCATATTTTAACATCTTTCTCTTGAAAGCTCCATCAATTTAATGGGACCATTAACAGAATGACTAAAGCTAAAAAAAAATTGTCGCCCAAAGACATCACACTACAGCCCAGACCCCTGCTGAGAAGTGATTAGGAACCTCTGGTGACATGGCCTTACTAAACACTGTGGACAAATCATGTGACCCAAGTCCTGCTCTCCTCCACTGCAGCTTGCCTATCATATCCTTTTTCTCCAATGCTCTCTTAGCTAGCTGCACAGCCTCTCACAGCTTCCACTTTCTTCCTGTTTTTGTGAGTGGTGCAGCCTCTTTAATTAGCCCATCTTTTGACCTGATCAATATGAATTTACAACTTGCCTTAGAAAATTTAAATTCCTTATTCTTAAATAACTAAGCTTGTTAGTGCTAGTTCCAGTGCCCCTGTCCTGTGCCATGCAACACTACTTGAATGCAGTACCCCTAGCCATTTCCATAAAGCCTTATTAACCCTTAATACCCCAACAGAATTTTAGAACACTACAGCAGGTTACTAAGAACAGCAAAAAAATTCCTTTGATTTTGTCATCCTCTAAACAAACAGCTATAGTTAGAAAGCAAAAGATCAATCATACATTTTTGTTTGAAAGGGCATTTTAATGTGATATAAAATATGTATTCATAACATCCACAAATATTAAAATACATAGCTTTACATACATTCTAAACCTCATTTCCAGAGCCAGGTCCGGTTTAAACTTCAGTTTTTAACAATAAAGCAGATGTATTTAATACTTTTTGTATTTTCTTAATGTGTTTAAGTGGTTTTATTACTTATTTTGTAAATAACTAAGTATTAAATTATTTATCAAACACCTCTTAACCACATAGATTACAAGAAATCGGCAACAGGATAATTGGCAGCAAGAAATGAACTGATTTTTAATGCTAGAAAACAAACAGATTATTATTTTGCGCTGCATGTCCCACATGCATGCGCAGTATTTCCTGCTCTCGCACATTTATGATGAATATATCAAAATATGAGGAACTACTAGCAAGTTATTTTGTCCCAGCTAATGTTATTATGCTTAAGCGTTTATATTTTTAAATTTCATGATCTCAACTGTTATCAAAACATGGTGGATTATCATCATTGATGCACGTAAATACCATCTCATTCAGCGAGAACAAAAGCAGGTGCTGCCACTAGCTATCTATAGTAAGTCCCATAGATACTCCTCAACTGCTCAGTCAGTAGCGAAATAAACAAATACTTCAGAAATGTCAATGGCAGCACATCAATTTTTCAGTTTCAAAATAAAGGTATGGTGTTAATGTATTCATAAGCATGGTGTTATTTCATTAATTTTTATTTGTTATTTATTTTTTTAAATAACAGGGACAATACACATTAATCAACATCAATTTTTCATGGTGTAAATGGTAAAAAAGATTTAGCCAATGGTTAATTTTCATCTGCAGTCCCTGGGCAGGTTGATGTTATAAAAGGAACAATCTCACAAAGTATAATATAGTAAAATATAAAACAGTAAAATATTAAAAAAAAAAAACACAGGTTATATATAATACAGCATAAAACATAATTAAACATCATGCTGACAAATCTGTGTGTACAATAACCATGCCTTCAGACTTCTAGAAAACAATCCAACAGCTGTCACCCCTTTTACTTCAGCTGGAAGAAGATTCCAGTCATGTGATACATGGAAGGAAAAAGCAGTCTGGCCAAAAACACTTTTCCTTAATGGTATAGTGCAGTCACCTCTTGTAGTAGATCTAGTCAACCTATTTGTTGCTTTACACACATATTCTTCTAGGACTGGAGGAGCTAAACCATTTAAAATTTTAAAAGCCAGTATTAAATTTGAAAACCTGATTAGGTTTTCCCAGCTTAAGAGTCCATACTTAGTCAAATATTACAATGGTGGTGACGATGTGACTTCTTATCTAAGACTTTCAAAGATTGTTTGCATACAATTTCAATCGGCTTAAGATTTGTCTTACATGTTTGTGTCCAACTTGTTTGGCAATAAGTAATATATGGTAAAATCATGGCATTCATATATAATTTTCCTCTGTAGTTAAATTGTTTCTAATGAATCTAAAATTACTCAGATTAAATTAGTAATATTACTCAGATTAAAATAGTAACAACTTTCTTTACATGCCTTTTAAAAGACACTTGTGAATCTAATGTGACACCAAGATATTTGAATTCCTGCATTACCTTAAGATTCTGTCCTTGTACAACTACTTCTGAGTCTATATTCAGATCAGCCTTTTTGGTAAAAAAAAACATACATACAGTTTTCTCAACATTAAGATGTAGACAAGATTTGCTCAACCAGTCAGTAATATAAACCATAGCATCACAGAGCTTCTGTGCAGCGTGCTGTTTATCATTTGCATGCACATAGATAACTGTATCATCAGCATATATTTGACAAACAACACCAGGGGGACAGATATTTCTAAGCTCGTTGACATATAAACTAAACAACAGTGGACCTAATTTTGACCCTAATTCTAACTCTAATTTCATAATCCAGGTATCTATACATTGAATTGCAGATTCATACACATTGTTTTCTGTTCTCTAAATAAGACTTTATCCATTTAATTACTAATGGCGATATATTAAAATGTATCAATTTGTTTAGTAAAATTTCATGATTCACTGTATCAAATGCTTTTCTCAAATCAAGGAACACTGCACTAACAATACAATGTTTTCTAAAACAAAACAACAAAACAATGTTTTCTAAAAAGAAGTAGTTTGCAGTTACATGAGAATAATGCCTCTTAAATCCAAAATAGAAAGGATGGAGAGTCACTGAGCTATTATTAATATATGACGTCAGCTGTTCAGCTGCCCATTTTTCTGCAACTTTAGAGAGGACAGGAAGAATGCTTATGGGTCTGTAGTTATTAATATCTGCTTGATTCCCTGACTTGAGAAAAGGCGTAACTACAGCATACTTCCAATCTGCAGGGTAAACTCCCTGTTCAAATGATTGATTAATAACCCTCATTAAGGGACCTAAGAAAACATCTTTATTAGTTTTAAGAAAGAAAGAATCCATTTCATAGACATCTTTGGCCTGGGAGTTCTTCAGGGAGCTAATGATTAATGGCATGCCGTCCATGGCCGGTATGGGGTATAGAGGGTTAATAACTCATTCTAGCCTCTTCACCACAGTAATCAGAACCTCGAAAACCATCAGTGGCTACCCAAAGCAGCAAGCCAAACTGTACACAAGACAACTTTAAACTACCAGGCACAAATGGCTTACCAATGTGTTAAGATTTAATTCTTTTGAATTAATTTTGGTTGGATCCAAATGGAAACTTCAGTCCCTCATCTTTCTGTCTCCAAGGCCTCAGGAAACAAAGACAAAAGAGTCATGCTGTATGTCACAGTGGCCCCATAACCACTGGAATGAGAGAGGCAGGAGACGCAGATACAAATGCAGCCCAGTGGGCATTTATTTTTATAACAACAGAGAAGGGAAGGAGGCAGGTAGGCAGGTAGAGGGAGACAAATGACAACTGTTGGAGATGGTAAGGGTGGCAGGCAGGGAGGGAAGGTGTTGGACGGCGATGCTTACATGGTGGAACTCAGGATAAGACTGGTAGGTCGGTGTAGGAGAGAGCTGAATCCTGAGGAAGACTACGCCCAAGTCCAGCCCCTGAAAAACTGAGCAAATAATGAGACAAAGAGGGGAAATGAGAGAACAAGAGTGTGAGGAAAAAATTAGGGAAAAGATGAGAGTGTGAGAGAGAGTAAAATAGAAAGGAAAAGGTGAGAGCAGACCAAACAGTTAGAGGAAACAAAGTAGATATGAAGAGAGTGAGAGGGAGAGAAAGAATGTGCGTGTGTGTGTGTGTGTGTGTGTGTGTGTGTGTGTGTGTGTGTGTGTGTGTGTGGGTTGGAGAGAGAGAGAGAATGAGAAAGCACAGGGAAAAACTAACTCAAAATCCGTGAATGAGATGAAATGAATGGAAAGAGAAGATAGAAGGAGTAACGATCTACAATAAGAAAAAAAGAAAAGGGAAATAGAGCAAGGAGCCGGGTCAAAAACCGAGAAGGAGAGTAGGACAAGCGAGTAGAAACGAGAAAGGCAAGAACTGAAAGGTGAGAGAAAAAAACAGATTTAGGAGAACCGAAAACAGAGGGGAAAGGAGCGAAAATACCAAGATTAGAGATCAGTGTAGAAGCGAGATAAGGAGCTCGGCATGAAAGCTTAACCTCAATGATGCAAAGGTGAAAGTATATATAGGGAGAGAGATGCAGAGATAATGTGAAACAGGTGAAGGTGATTAGAAAGATGGGGAAGGGGACCTGGTAAGAGCATTGGGTCTGGCCTGAGAATACCTGACACTGTAATTATCAATTATTTATTTAATGTAACAGAGCAAAGAGCTTTTATTCAGTAACAGAGCATTCTAGAAAATTTAGAAAGAAAACAAAAAGGGAGATTAACCAATCAGATAGAGACATGTTTTTTAGAAAGGAAGAATTCTAAACACCAATCATGAACTGTATTAAACTTTTATCAAAATTGAGAAGATAATGAGAGCTGAGCTGGAAGAAGATAGCATGTGTCAGAATTGCTTGTGTGCATCTGCTGTCTGCACCAACGTCAGCCTAGAACCTGTCAGGATAGAGAGGACGTGCTGTTCATGTGTGAATCATGCTGAGAGTGAAAGTGTAAATCAGTGACTGTTGGAGTTCCTGTGTGTTTATGCCTTTAAAATCTTAGACAATGCTATTAATTTTTCACCATCTCCTTGTTCATCCCTACAACGTATTGCTCTAGCCATCTGAGGTCAGAGGTGCACATGATTCAAAGCTGTACCATACCATCTACAAAAACTCTTGGATTTTCCAAAATAGAATAATGTAGCAGTTGGGTGGTGTGACTTATAAATCGATTAAATGTCAACAATAAATGGGGCACCACTTGTTTCCTTGTTTTGAATTGGTTAACCAAGGAATAAACAATTTAATTTAAACCAGTCACCACCTGATATCGCGAGATCACACACCAGTCCGTGATCTCAACGGGAAGCAGAAATACCATGCAACCTTGTGGAAGAAGCTTGTCGTGACTTTACATGTTCTGACATAGTCAGAAGTTCTCGGTTGGCAAATGTGCAGATTCAAAAGAATAGCTTAATTTGTGGCTTGGTGTCCCCTAGGGCTGATGCACCCCTTGTAATGTAACTCTCT
>JAOVVH010154258.1:0-12364 GCA_028566435.1 Scorpiodoras heckelii | reverse complement strand
TGCTGTAATGTAGAACACAACCAATCAGCTGTCCGCTGTTGATGACGTTGCAGGGCGTTTCAAATAGAGCCGTTTTAATTATCGAGTTTCCTATGAAGTGCCCTTGGGATTCTGTACCTTCTGTACTGTGTTTAGGGTGCAAGTATACAGATTAGGGACACTTACGATTGGAATGTAGCCTAAAACGAGTAACGTAACGGTCAATTACAGCGCCGCTGGTTTGCGTAATTTAACAAATTTTTAATCTGGGTTAATGGCATTAATTTTTTTAATCGTGATTAAACCTTTAACGCGTTACCGACCGCGTTCATTTGACAGCACTAATTAAAAGTGAAGTTAAAAGCTTTTTAAGAGGCCCCCCTCCCCTTACCCTATCCATCAATGGAAAGGGGCCATGACAGGATCCCCACTGAGAAGGAGGTGAAGTTAGTGAATGGATATTCAGTTAAGAGAAGCTATTAGAATATCTTGTAATTCTTTAAATGAGATTTTTTTGGTCCAAATCATAATAAATAGATCTGTTCATGTACAGATGAATTGAGTTTTGTGAAATTTTTGCCATCTCGTTCCTCTTTAAGACTGCTGACCCAGATTTGTTGCATTCACATCCTCTCACTTAAGCATGAATCAAATTGGGTTTTTTTTTTGCCTCATGCAGAAAGAGTGCTGCATATCCCTGTCCACTGTGCATGTGTCATGTGTTCTCATCATGCACTGTTATCTAACGCTTTACTCCTCGCTGTGAGGGTAACGTCAGTGTCATTGCCAGGAAGATGTTTCATTAGTGTGCTATTTTATAATGTGCTTGATAACAATCGAGTGTCTGTTTCCACTTAATGTGTTTAGTATACGTGAGCATTTCAACCACAACAACAAGAACACGTGCTGAAGACCTTCAAACAAAAGCGCTAGGAAAAACAGGAAGGGGGGGTGGGATGCTGCTCAGTTGCCATGACTACCACCGGATTGGGCAAGCTGAACCAAGCTGGTACTAGTATAAGGGGGGAGCTAGGAAAAGCATGGTTATGCAAGCGAAGAGCAAAGAGGGAATCTCAACAAAGGAACGGAGCGGGGAACATTCCCTCAGTGCAAAGCTCATGGCCATGAGAGACGATTCATTTCATGCCTTCGGTTTTATTGTTAGTAACGTGCATGTTTCTAGAGTGCGGCGCTTGGAGAATATTAACACACAATTCAAGTCAATTTGACAATAAAAACATGGTGACAACGTGGGCCCATTTATCATATCGTACATATGACAAAACACCTTTTCTTTGGTTTAATTCGTTACTCTTTCTTCATCATCTTTTCTTATCTGTCAGGAGTTTTTATACATCATTCTTATACATTTGTTGTGTTCGTGTTGGGTTTCTTTCACAACTATTCAACTTATCATTAGAGGTTCCAGCATGTGGGGTTAATTTTTTTAACTCCTGCTCTGATTTTCATCTAAACTGTAACTGTAATTCCGTGGTGTTAGAGTCAAAATTCTGTGCAAATATATAAATAATTAGCATTTTCCACTTTTAAAATTGATATTGAGCTAATTTGGGGACTCTGAGGATGGCGTAGGATTACGCAAAACTCATCGGACAACAGCAAATACTACGATGGTGGCAATAGATAAATATAAAACATATGGGACTTAAGAGGAAAGCGGTTTGATGAATTAGAGCAGCAGAGAGAATGTCTTTATAATGTCTCATTGCTGTTATATCTTGACTGGGATGTGAAATAGCTGAAGAATTACAGCTTCCAGGTGTGTATCTAGCTAATTAGCCTGCAAATGTTTACTACTATGACAACATAAAACTACTTCCAGTTGAGCTGGCAGAATGTTGTAATTTTCTCTAATCATGTCACCTTACGGTATAATCTCACATGCAGAACATGTTACCACACAGTCTGTTGTTGAACTGGGATCATCCCATATATCATAGCAAGAAATAATTGTCAAAGACAGCTGGAATCACACATGTATGGCCCAGAGATGTGAAATATTTGAGCATATAATCTGCTAATGGGCAGAACAGTGGCTCGGTGGGTAGCACTGTCGCCTCGCAGCAAGAAGGTCCCGGCTTCAATCCCTGGGTGGAGTGGTCTGGGTCCTTTCTGTGTGGAGTCTGTATGTCCTCCCCGTGGGTCCCTCTGTGTGGGTTTCCTCCGGGTACTCCAGTTTCCTCCCACAGTCCAAAGACATGCATATTAGGTTACCTGGTGTCTCTTAAGTGCCCCTAGTGTGTGTGAGTGTGTGTATGAGTTTGCCCTACACTTGCGCCCTATGCCGCCGGCTAGGCACCAGGTGTCCCGTGACCCTGCGGAAAGGAATAAGTGGTTAAGGTAATGAATGAATGAATAATCTGATAATGGATGGATCTGCCAAATTTTTTTCACAAACATCTCAGGGGAGGGAAATACAGGCATGTCGTAATACTCTGTAGATAGATCAGCTGTAATAGTAAATGCAAATTGGGAAACTTGCTAATTAGTGCTTGGGCCCCAAAAATCACTGCTTGCAAATCAGTAGTAGGTGTCAGAGCGAGGGTTTATTCACATCTACAGGAAGAATTCCAACAGATAACTTTTACAGATTCGGATACTTGAATCTTTTCATGATGTTATGAACTGTAGATGGTGAAAGACCAAAATTCTTTAGAGTCTTGCACTGAGAAACACTGTATTTGAACTGACTGATAATTCTCTCAGGAAGTTTGGTACAAAGTGGTGAACCACGACCATCCTTACTTACAAAGACTAAGCCTTTGGTGAAGGCTCCTTTTATACTCAATCTTGATGACCCTCACCTGTTACCAGTTACACTGATCATTGTGGAAACTTCCAGAACAGTTTATTATTTGTCTTATTCTGCCTCTGTCGCAACTTTTTTTTGAGTGTGTTGCAGGCATCAATTTATAAATTTGTTTAAATTCAACAAATAAAATTAAGTTCTTCATTGAAAACATTGAAAATTTTTACTGTGTCCTTTTGTCTATTAAATAAAGCTTCAAGTGTAGTAACAAATTACAGATTTCAGTTTTTGTTGCATTTTAAGGAAGTGTCCCAACTTTTCTGGAAATGGGGATTGTAATAATATGATCTGATAATGATAGTATTATGTATTCTGAATTTACAAACCCAAGAAGACTGGCGGCTGTAATCGCTGCCAAAGGGCTAAGTACTGAATAAAGGGTCTGAATACTTGTGTCAATGTAATTTTTGTTTTTCCTTTTCAATAATTTTGAAAAAACTTCTAAAATTCTGTTTTTGCTTTGTCATTATGGGGTATTGAGAGCAGAATGATGGGAAAATGTGAAGTTTTGTTTTTTTATTTTAGCTCAAGGCCACAACATAACGAAATGTGAAAGAAGTGAAAGGGTCTGATGCCTACATGTGTTGTATGTACACTATATAGACAAAAGTATTTGGGCACAACTCTTAATCATTGAGTTCAGGTGTTTCATGGACTCACATTGCCAGAAGTGTGTAAAATCAAGCACCAAGCCATGCAGTCTGCCTTTACAAACATTTGTGAAAGAATGGGTCGTTCTAAAGAGCTCACTGAACTCCAGTATTTTACTGTAATAGGATGCCACCAGTGCAACACTGATCATGAAATTTCTTCCTTCCTAAATATTCCACAATCAACTGTGAGTGGTATTATTGAAACGTGTAAGCGTTTAGGAACAGCAGTTACACAGCGGGTCACTGAGTGCTGAGGTACATAGTGTATAATAGTCACCAGCACTCTGCTGTATTGATAACTGCAGAGCTCCAAACCTCCTCTGGCTTTAACATCAGCACTAAAGCTGTGCATCAGATGCTTCATGGTATGGGTTTCCATGAACGAGCAGCTTCATGCCAGCCTTACATCACCAAGCACAATGCCAAGTGTCAGATGGAGTGGTGTAAAGCACGTAGCCACTGGACTCTGGAGCTGTGAAACATGTTCTGTGGAGTTATGAATCACACTTCTCTGTCTGACAGTCTGATGGATGAGTCTGGGTTTGGTGAACACCAGGAGAACGTTACCTGCCTGACTGCATTGTGCCAACTGTAAAGTTTGGTGGAGGAGGGATAATGTTATGGGGTTGTTTTTCAGGGGTTGGCCAAAGCCACTTAGTTCCAGTGAAGGGAAATCTTAATGCTTCGGCATACAAGACATTTTGGACAATTGTATCTCTCCAACTCTGTGGGAACAGTTTGGGGAAGGTCCTTATCTGTTCCTGAATGACTGTGTACATCCCAGTGCACAAATCAAGGTCCTTAAAGACACAGCTGAGTGAGTTTGGTTTGGAAGAACTTGACTGGCCCACACAGATCCCTGACCTCAACCCCATCAAACACCTTTGGGATGAATTAGAATCGAGATTGTGATCCAGGCCCTCTTATCCTACATCAGTGTCTGACCTCACAAATGCTTTTCTGGATGAACGGGCAAAAATCCCCACAGACACACTGCAAAATCTTGCAGAAATCCTCCTCAGAAGAGTGGAAGGTGTAGAATCACCAACAGATGATTGGAGTCCGTGAAGGGAAACGGTGAGGAACGGCAAGCAGAAATCACACTGAGCTTCCTGAGTGGCAGAGAACAGAAGACCAATGTTGTTTGTGATCCTTTTTAATAGGAAAACAGCAGCATGAAATGGGTTACGGACCAGCACTGAGCTGTGAAGTGTTCCCACTGACTGAGCGTAGAAAAGAGCAGTATGTTTTGGTGAATTTTAATGATCTGAGCATAAACGTTCTCCTCTAAACAATAAAACTAGGACAACATGTTTCATCCTGGATGAACAGATTCTGTGTACTGTGTACACTTCAGATTTTTCAGTGTGTGTTTTCTGTGCTTTCTGTGCTTTAGTAAATTACAATCAAGAGAGGAACAAACGAAACCGGGTTCTGATTGAGTTTGGATGAATTTCCAGTACAAATTCAATGATTTTGTGAGTGCAGTCTTGTCTCTTGCATGAATGCGCTGCTAACAAGAGTCATACCTGTGCTCGTGCCTCATTACTAATTGGATACAGATGAGAGCATGTCAGAAATTTAAAACTAATGTTCTGGGCAAAAATTAGACATCAGACTGTTTCCCATTACGCCAAATGTAGTAAATAGCTAACCATTAATGTTGTCAATAGCTAACCAATAGCTAACCACCTTCTTAGCTACATTGGCTTTGAAATCCATGCACAGAACTAAAGATTTTAACTTCAAATACCCTGCGTTTTGATCTGAATTGCTACAGAAACTAGACTTACTTTGGGCAAAAGTATTTGGACACCCGACCATCACACCCATATGTCCCTGTTGAACATCCCTGTCCAGAGTTACTCCCCTTTGCTGTTATAATAAGCTCCACTCCAATGTTAACGCTTTCTACTCGCTTCTTTTTTTGCCAAACTACATGAATATGTTTAAGATCACATGACCATGACCAGACCCAGTCATCCTGGATTGTAGACAAAACAATCTGTACAAAGTCATCTCTCCCCAGTTTATTTAACTGAGCTGTGGCCTCCATAGATCGGACTTGTTTGTCCAGCATATCCCATGATGCTTGATCAGATTGAGATCCAGGGAATTTGGAGACCAAGTCAACATCTTCAAAACAGTCCTCAAACCATTCCTGAACAGTGTTTGCAGTGTGTCAGGGAGCATCATCCTGCTGAAAGACGCCACTGCCATTAGGAAACACAGTTACCATGAAGTGGTGAATGTGGTCTTCAGCAGTGTTTAGGTATGGGTTACATGTCAAATTAACATCCACATGAATGCCAGGACCCAAGGTTTCCCAGCAGAACATTGCCCAGAGCATCACACTGCCTCTACTAGCTTGCCTTGTTCCCATAGTGCATTCTGGTGCCATCTCTTCCTCCTGGTAAGCTCCATGGTCCCGTTCTGATGCTCATGTGCCCATTGTATTAGCTTTCAGTGGTGTATAGGGTTCAGCATGGGCTCTCTGACCGGTCTGCAGCTACACAGCCCCATACACAGCAAACTGTGATACACTGTGTGTTCTGACTCCTTTCTATCATAACCAGCATTAACTTCTTCAACAATTCGTCCTCTTCCGTAGGGTGAGACCAAATGGACTAGCCTTCATGCCCCACACATATCAGTGACTCTTTGCTGCCCATGGCCCTTTCGCTGATTCACCGGTTGTCCTTCCTTGGACCACTTTTGGTAGGTACTAACCACTGCATACTGGGAACACCCCACAAGACCTGCTGCTTTGTAGAAGCTCTGACCCAGTCGTCTAGACATCACAATTTGGCCCTTGTTAAAGTCACTCAAATCCTTATGCTTGCCCATTTTTCCTGCTTCCAACACATCAACTTTGAGATCTTTCTGTTCACTTGCTGCCTAATATATCTGACCCTTTGACAGGTACCATTGTTGCGAGATAATCAGTGTTATTCACTTCACCTTTCAGTGATTTTAATGTTATGGCTGATCGGTTTATGTGTGCATGTTGTTCATGCTGTTAAAGAAAGTAAGATGTGAAGTAAGAGGGAAAAAAATTAAAGAGACTTTCTTTGGTTTTACCTGAAGGAAAAAAGTTATAAAGTCAGATGCATGAAAGAAAGATATTAAAACTCTGTCTGAGAGAAGTGATGCAGTTTAGTCCTCATCCTTGTCAGGGTTTTTTTTTTTTTACATACATTATTCCATACATTTAGTCATTCACAGCATGGTAAAGCCCAAAGACACAGAACATAATATCTCCCAGACTGTCAGTGTTTCAGGATCACGGACTCTGCCCTCTGAAAATGAATCCCTGTGGGGTTTTTCTTTCTTTCTATTTTTCTGTCATCTGAAAAGAATTTCCCTAAGCAGAAGATCCAGCAGGTTCAACCAGTTTTCAGATAATCACTCTATTATATTAAAGGATTGCGCCAATCCAATCACGACTAAAGGTCTCACTCAGTTTTTATTTGTCTCTTTCTCTGTCTCGTTAGCATTGTTTTTGACTAGCCAGAATGAACTTGTTCACTTTTATGAGTTCCCAAGGACGTGTTATACGACACACACTCGCCTCGTTGGATTGGAGTTGTTTTGAAGTGTGTGAACAAGCTGAGATGACACTTTCAGGTCTTTTATGTTTTATCATAACGTTTGGTATCCAGAGCTTACTTCGTTAGCTTGTGATGTTTACGTTTAGTTTATTAGTTTATGATCTATGATGAGTAAAATACACCGGTCTGTTAGGAGGATATGGCAAAAAGAAAGTAGGATCAAATGGAGCTCGACTGAAACTGAAGACTGTTGTTATGACACAGAGACAATGCTGGTTTTGCGCAATGAAATCCAACTGATGAGTCTGATGATTTAGCAACCAGCTAAGAGGAACAACAAAAAAAAAAATCTGTCTAAGCAGATTTCCTCCAAGACGAGATGCTTGAGTTGAGAGAAGTGCTGAAAATGTGCTGGCTGTGGTTGATTAGGACATGCTGAGAGCACGTAACACCGAGACATGCCCAAAGTCCTTGCTGTGAGTGAGGAATTAAACCAGTCTGTGGCCATGCCTACTTTATGAATATTCAAACAGGGGGGTGTGGTTTGTGTGGCAGGAGAACAGATTGTCCTGTTCTGGATGTAGGCTGAATTACAGGCCTGGGTTTGAGCTAAGTGTCTGAGGATTTTATCAAAGAAGAGCTGAAGCTCATCTGGCACAACAGAATGTAAACATTTTGATAAATTTAACACTCAGTTATGTAAAAGGTCATGAAATTAAAAGTGTTTAATGATTCTTCAGATATCACTGAGTCAACTCTTAAAAGCATTTACACATGTAATGTCTTGCCCAAGTCTACAGACATCATTTGCACAAGTTACTTTAAAGTTACTTTGAAAGAAAATTCAAACAAAATCAAAGATTTTGATCAAAGTCAACGTTTCATTTGATGTTGTATTAATTAAACACAAAGTCTTTTTTATGTGCTTATAGGAAATGTTCTTATAATTATAAAGATTTTATTTCCCAAAATGTTTTTGCTTAACCTTTGCAAATTTATGTGCCAAAAAAATAATTATTAAATTATTACAATATTTGGAAATTTTCTGACATTTAGTTACGAGCGTTGACTTCATACCCGAGTATGTTTATTGCACACATTTATAATAATATAAATTTAACATAATTCTGAATCAATTATAATGTAGCAAGCTAATGTTTGCAAAGAAATGTAGCGTAGGAACATGTTACAAAGTTAATGACTCCTTAAATAAAGATTAACACAAGCACAAGCAAATTCCACTTCAATTTCACAAATTTCACAAAAAAATTTTCGTTTCTTTGCAGAAAAATGCATCAGCGTTTTCATTCTACCTGACTAAGAAAATGTCCACAAACAAACAAACAATCATTCTTTTTGTATAAGAACTGAATGATAAATCAGAAGAACGATGTCTACCACGTGGTTGCGTAGATTTAGTTGATTTTATACTAATTAAGTAAGTACAAAAAAAAAGACTCATGTTGATCTTCAACCCTCGTAACTTGTTATGCAAAATTGTTATATATTTGCATATGCCGATTTAATGTTATACCAATTTGATGCAAGCTTTCACACAGAGGTAGAAAAACTTCTGATGTCATTATTATACGTTATATAATCTACGACATCGTTAATATGCATAAATGTGCATAGATTGAAATGAAGAAACTCGACACAACATGATGACTTGCAGTTTTAAGCATTTGTAAGCATTTGAAAGTTTCGACCGGGAACTTTAATATCCAGATGTTTACTTTTTAACTTCAGGAGGCGGGGCTTGGGGGGAGGGGGTGTATGCTGCGTTTATAACTTTAAAAGAGCGATGAGACGAGAAGCTGTTAGAGAACGACTTTTTATAGCTGCTATATTGTAACTGAGAACAATATCAAAGTAACTTTTCTAGCATTAAATGTAACCGTAAATGGGTAAAATATCATTTTTGATAATTAATAAATAAAGAATTGTACTTGCTTGTGAACTGCTGTGGAGTTAATCACTTGGGGACGTGCTGTTATAGGATGGTAACAGTAACTCCACTTCATCATACCATCCTTCTGTTGATTATCTTATTACAGCAGAACGACACACAGTGTTTCATTCATTACTTTAGCTTAGTTAATTGGGTTGACTGGGTTTCTGGGCAGGTTTGTTCTGTGCTATCAAAATGTCCTGACGTCTGACCTCAGTGAATTTAAATACTGTTCAGACTGATTTGCTATCTGAGCCTTTAAAAAGCTTTAAATGTTGACACTCACTGAGTTTCACCGTAGGTTCTTTATTGTGTGTGCATCTATTCCCCTGTGTCACATCACATATGTATCTGTGTGCAGTAAAGATGCCCAGGCGGTCGCCGGGTTACACACCGCACAACCCTGTATGGAAGAAACGTCAAATCTTTACCCTTGAGAAACGAAAGCATCAGCACGGTTGCTGTGATACATCGAGATATCTCACCTTGCACAAATAGCCAAATTGTTATAGGAACAATTACGCAAGGTGTTCCTGATAAGAGCAGGAGGTCAGCAGAGAACCAGGCGACTACTCAGTCACGTATTACCTGGACAGAGTTAAAGGACATCATTCTGACATTGAATTTTTGATCCAAAGAAAGCCTGGGTGATAAAAATGCTGCATGTGGCGTATATACATGTGGCGTATATACAGTATTTGGTGTCGTTATGATCCAGATCATGGGTCACTTTATTTTCAGACCATATGAAAGATATTCTTGAGGTCACATGCTGTCTCTGTGTCTAAGTAAATCACTTTAAGACAGCCAAAAGATCAATAAGAATGCATGGTTCCATATAAAAACCGTAAGAGACACAGGAAATTTGCTAGAATATAAATTACTTAAATTGAAGAAATGAGGGACGTGAAAGACTAAACATTTCTCAATTTGAGTAAATTTGAGTAAATTTGAGTATAATTATGTACTAGCAAATTTCCTTTGTGTCTATGGATGTTCTTTCTTGGATTAAAATAAAGACTGCTTTTATTGGACTTCAGAAATGTTCATATTTCTAAGCTGCTCACAAGTTTCTATTTATGCAGTTGCAATTTTTTGACTCAATAACACACAGTTATAGAAGAGTAATGATTTATAATCACACTAGATGAGGAAGAGCTCCCTTTAGAATCTGGTTCTTCTCCAGTTTTCTTCCTCATGTCATCTCAGGGAGTTTCTCCTCACCATAACCATCATCTCTAACTCATTAGGGAATGTGCTAGGGCTTTATCAGCAACCTGATCAGCAGCATTGCTACATTTTCAAAATAATCTTAGTGAGAGAAAAACAGGGGAAGAGAGAGAGAGAGAGAGAGAGAGAGAGAGAGAGAGAGAGAGAGAGAGAGAGAGTCAATCTATCCGAACCGTCAAGATCTTGTTTATGAGACCAAATATTGATCTCTCATTTTTGTGCTTAAAAATTGTAGACTTACTGACTTACCTTTGTCCTTAAGTTACAATTTTGTGATCAATCAATCAATAAGATCAAGAAGCAAACAGCAATTACAGGGATGAAGCACAGAGTGTGAGTCATGTAGATACTAAAGCGTTAGAATTGGAAGATGAACTTATAACACATGTAAATATTAGTCCTATAAAAACAAAAGCTAATAACAGGAAAGTTTTGACAACATGTCAGGTTGAAATGAAGAGGAGTGGTGGAGGTAAACTGACTGAACACAATAATTTAAATGATTAAACAGACTTTTGGTTTGGTTTGTTAACCTCCATGGTGCAAAGCAGCACAACAAGGTCAAAGGAAAGTGCTGCTGTAATTTTACTAATACGCCCTAAATATCCAGCAAAAACATTTGGATAAATATTGGACATAAATAATAATGGAAACAATTGTAGATTTTACACCTCTGCACTGGACACATTTCACTTTAAAGGGACAAATTCTGTTGTCCGACTGCTTGCTCAGTCATTTCAAGAAAAATATACAATATAATATACAATAAATATTGTGTATTATAAATAGATTTTCTTTAGCAAATTCAGACAAATTTGAGGATAAAATATCCTAAGAAAAATGTAAACAACCGCAAAATAAACCTGGAGGTGCAGGAAACCATCAGTTCTTGGTCCTCGAAATCATCAGGAAAAGATAATAAAATGTTGAAATGCTAAAAGAGAATACTGATGTCCTTGTGTAGTTGTGTAGTAATTTAATCATCTACCGTCTGGACACTTACCAAAGGTAAATCTGAACCCGTTCCAAAAGGAAGTAAAATCCAGACTTTCAGTCTGTATGGGTGTGGAGTTTCATCCACAGGAGCCTCACTCACAGTTTCCTTCTTCGGTAACTTAAGAACAAACTCCAAGGCTGTAGCTAACCTGCTAGCTATTTAACTATAATGCCGAGTTTAAAAACACCTACCATGAACAAATTGATAAGAATAATTTTTGCTCTGAAGAGGGTAGCAAAGTCATATCAATTTAATCAGCTGCTTTTTTTATTGTATTTGTGCTTCCTTTCATGGCACTGCAGTTCTTTATACTTAGTTTTTTAGTTCTTTATTCTTTATACTTAGACTTTTTTGTCCTGTTTGCATTGTGCATTTTTTTTCTTACACTTCTGGTCTTTAGAACATTAATCGATATCTGACGCTGTCCCAGGAGAAATATTCTTACAGTTAGGTAGGACTGCTTTCACGTCCTGTAGATCAGTAGATCAGGTCATGTCACGCTGACATTCTGCTGAAGTCTCGGTGATGAGACAGTGAGCCGGTGTTATGTTTATGATCCAGATAAGCGCTTTCAGGTCTGGAGCTGTAAAAGCGTCCAGTTGAGTCTCACATGGTCAAAAATTAAAGGATGAGTTCTTTAAAAAAAAATGCACACAATGTTCACTTCATCCCACACGTAGCTGATCAGCTGATATATTAGCTTCATTAGCTATTATGAGCCTTGACGCTAATGTGGTGGCTAGGTGTCATCATGCGTGGATAGTTCAGTGTCCTACAGAATGATTCAGTAAAAAAAGCTAACATTGTTGTGCATGCAATAAGTGACACATTGAGCTCAGAAACACTGTATTCTGTGATGCTTGCTCTGGAGACAATAACAGGACCAAGTCTATTCTGTAGACTCGAACAAAATTGACAAAAATGTGGAATATTTTTAATGCATGTGAATATTCCTCTGAATTACACACCACAGGATTTCATGTACGGTTCAAATCCAGAGACTAAGATGTTCTTCAAAAGAAACGTGTTTCGTTAATCATTTCTCTGCTGATAGAACTGTCGCCTCACAGAAAGAAGGTCCCAGGTTCAATCCCCGGGTGGAGTGGTCTGGGTCCTTTCTGTGTGGAGTCTGTATGTCCTCCTCGTGTCTGTGTGGGTTTACTCCGGGTACTC
>JAOVVH010154248.1:1914-12367 GCA_028566435.1 Scorpiodoras heckelii | reverse complement strand
CATTGCCATGGTCACATGACATACCCTGCTCAGTACCTGTCAGAATGTTTTGTTGCCATGGCAACAAAAGTCACAAACAGACTTTTGTTAGAGTGGAAAAACACGTTTTTCTGCGCCAAAACGCCATACTTGGGCCGATTGGGCTGATTTATTGTGTCTGAGTAGTGGGGGAGGTTTCCTACCAGTCTGCCAAGTTTCATGTTTGTAGGACTTACGGTTTGGTCTGTGCGATTCGTTTTAGTGCAGAAAAAGGATAATAATAATAATACATATAGCCGCAATTTTCCAGTAAAAAAAACGTTAATCTTTGAGTCCTACAGAGATGACCATGATAAATGACACAAACACGTCATTTAAATACATGCTTTGTGATGACAGAAAACTTTTTTTTTCAGTTTTCCTGTCAGCAAAATGCATTGGTTTTTGATTACAGTTCTTTTAGTAAATACACCTTTTCAGTCATGTTTAGGTTGTACATTTTGGCTGTGATTCTAGTATTTGCATGCAGGTTGTGTTGTCTGCACACACCTTTCACTTGCATGTATTCCTCCCTTGTGTGCTCTCAGCACTTAACTTCAGAACAAAGGTGGGCTCATGACAGACGCATGGTTTATTTAAAATTGAAAGACTGATTCACACTCCATGTATTTTGGTTGTCTGGGAAACAGAAACGTGGACTTCACATTTATCCTGTGTTGTCATTGAAATCCTCTTTATACTCATTTTTGTACTCATCCTGATAATTCTGTTTTATTTTAATTAAACTAATTATTTACCAGACTTGTTCACAATGTAATATTTTTTATTTTAATTTGCCTCGAATTAGTTGTGCACTGCTTCGCCTATATTTTAGGGGTCAAATGTCTTTGAAAGCCCTTTGACACAAACATTAACTTGCCACTAATGAGGCGTATGTGTCACGTCTCCTGCAGGTTCAGTCTGTTTCCTTTCCGCTAAAAGAATTTGAAAACAATGACACACGAATATTTGACTTATGCATGTGGCCTATGACATATAATGCAATATGTTTCACCATGTAGCGACACTTTACTTAATTCAGCCCTCAGAAGTGACTACTTGAATAGTGCATTAGTCAAGCACAGAATTTCACATAGTTTGCTTAGAAATGCCGAGATCTGGGGATTGTTCCACCCAAAGTTGCATAACTGCCTGAAAGTGAAGTTCAAGGGGAGAATAAGGGGAGGCTTAAAAGTGTGTGCAAAACGGGTGTTTTTTTTTATTGTTCACATGAAAGAATTATATCCTTTATGATTAAAAGAAATGTGTACAGGACATTTACTTTTCCAGTTTTGTGTCTGTAGGGACTGACATGTCTCTGTTTCTGTGTTGCAGGAAAAACGGATCAGCTCTCTTGATGCTGCTAACTCGCGCCTTATGAGCGCCCTTACTCAGGTTAAAGAGCGCTACAGCATGCACAACCTTCGCAATGGCCTCTCGCCCACTAACCCCACCAAGCTCTCCATCACTGAGAATGGCGAGTTCAAGAACAACAGCTGCTGATCTTGACACCTGCCAAACTGTGCTAGTCAATGCTCATACACAGAATCATAGGCACTAGTTAGACTTCAGAATAAGATGTATTGACAATGGCCATATTCTCTGACTACTAAATAATTTTTTATGCAAGGAATGTCCAGATAAATTGTATCTTGCATTGTATCTTTTACAGAAAAGAGTAAATCAGTTCGAGTTTTACATCGGTTTAGAAATGTACTGTCATAATGTGTCAACGATTTTTTGTTTTAAATACTGAAAATACCATATATAAAGTTTAAGGCCGCAGGTAAAAAATAATCTATTGTTAATCTAAGATATGATATAATCTTAGTTATTATATGTTTTTTCAAAAATGCCATGAAGGCAAGTAAACAGTTTTATGTACTCAGTTTTACAACTCAAGGTTCCTATGTTTTTGATCTCCAATTTGAACGGTTTGATTTGATCTCAGGTTTTTCATTTTGATAGCTTTTTTGCCTTAATATTACCTGAATTAAGGTCAATTTCAGCAGACATACTGGCTGCTTTGGTAGCAGTTATATCAGCTTTAAACCAGTGAAACCAAAGTCACCAATAATTTGTGTCTGAAAATAACACCACAGTAATTTATCAATTATTTTTTCATGCTACACTATATGGCTAAAATCCTCAAACACCTGACCATCACACCCATATGCTTTTTGATCATCCCATTCCAGATGTTCTCTTTGTTGTTATAATAATTTCCAGTTGGCTGTGAAAACTTTCCAATAGATTATGGTGTAGAGATTTGCTCATTCACATATTCTAGTTAATCCCAGTGGTATTCAGTGGGTTTGAGGACAGGCCTTTGTACAGGGCAATCAAGTTCATCCTCTCCAACCTTGGCAAACCATGCCTTCATGGAGTTTGCTTTGTGCTTTGATTGTCTGACTGGAACAGGTTTAGGCCCCTTAGTTCCAATGAGGGCAAAATGTAATGCTACAGTATATAAAGACATTTTGTACAATTCTGTGGTTCCAATTTTGTAAATAGATTGAGGAACAAATACACATGGGGTCATACGCAGGTGTCCACACACTTTTGTCCATGTTTTCAGTTGTACATATATACTTAGTGCAGTCTAGAGTTTTGATCTAGCACCAGTGTTTAGCATTCATGGCCTAATAAATACATTGTCAGATCGAACTAAGCAACTAGTAGCACTCATTCATGCTGTTTTTAAGAGTTACCCAAACAGATATTCTTGTTGGATCATCAGTTCATTTTAAATCCCGGCTCATTTACAATGTTATATAACGTTTGCTAATGACTACTATTAAACCACACTGTTTTGCCATAATGGCCTCACTCCGATGTAAACAAAATTTTGTAGCACAGCAATGCTAAATGCAGTTTGGACATTGTCACTGTTCTGTAACATTGACAAGATTGTGAGGAATAAAGACTGTTGGGTCTACATTGTAGCCTTCCTATTTTAAACTAATCAAATATGTTTTAAAAAGCTAAACCTAAATGAGGTGTTGAAATGCTTTTTGGAAAACCACTAAATTTCATTATTACTGCATATTTTCTGAGCTAATTTTCTATCAATGAAAAAATATGACTAAACTTTTTATCTTCTGGTAAAAAAGTTACATAATTCAGTTACATTTCTGCTACATCTGTACGACATATTTCTTCCTGCACATTCTTGGTCTGAATTATGAGGTACAGTTTGCAAAAATGAGCGATCCTTACGCTTATAAAGATAAATGCAGTTCAAATTAAGGTAACTCTCATTCCTCTACATAGTTAATGTGCAGTGGAATGAAATATTTCTCCAAGACCAATGTGCATCTATTACTGAGAACTTTTATTTTAGAAAAATAAATTATTGTTAAATACAAAACTATTGGAACATTTTTTTTTACCTTTACTGAAACTTTTAATTTTGTGTGATGTATGTTTATTATTTCTTTGGTTAAATTTTATTGTATGTGTTAATATTTCAGTAAAATCCATTATCACGTTGCACAGGCCATTTTAACACCACCATGGTTTCTCCTTTTTCACAGCTGTCAGAAATTTGAAACAAAATTCCTTTGTGAACAAATTGTAAATATATTTTAGCTTCCTATATGGGATAATTATGTGCGCTATCCAAGCATTCGTATGGTATGGCTGTGCCAGAAAGTTGGGTTTGTTTGTTTTTATGGTACAACTACTTTCTTTCAGTCAAGTCTGGGGAGAATTTTGTATCATGTCTCAATGGCGTGCTTAGGAAAGTGACGGAATATTAATATTGAAAAAAGATCAAAATATAAAATCAAAACATCACAGATACTTTATATAGATCCTATATATATATATTTAGGATCTATATAAAGTATCTGTACGTCTTTGGAACAATACTGGATATATCAAATTATCAAACAAAGATCCTTAAAGGCTGCATTTCTGGGATGCTACATGATAGAATGCAAAATCCAAATTTATATTGTATTGCAAACAAATAAAATGGTGACTTTGGAATGCAATGTCCAATTGCTTACGTTCTTTTGTAATTGACAAAGGATAATATTCTTAAATGTCAGAGAATTTTCAAGTTAATGTACCTTCAGCAGTCTCAATTTACACACAATCCTATGGGTTGTACCTTGAACTGTGGCATGGAATTCAAGGTGGGAAATTGTTGCCGCTAATTGAGTTTGCTCGATGAAACTAGCTGCCCCCTATGCCTATGTGTGCGAAAGTCACCATTTTGTTTGTTTTCAATACAATATAAATTTGGGTTTTACTGTTAAATACTAAAAATATTACGAATACATGTTGTTTGTACCGATGAATTGATTAAACAACTAAACATCAACAAAAACAAAACAAAGTTTAACAAATATAAGCAACAAAAACAAAAAAAGTAATATCATAATCAGTATATAATAGCCATATAGAAGAAGATCCTGCAACGGGGACAAGTGGTGATAGGCTTAAACATTTAAAAACCTGTTTAAATTAAACATCAGAACTGTTAATGTCCAACAGTGGTCAACATGTGAATTACACAATATATGAGTTTCTTCAACTAATTTAGAAAGGGCAACTTAATGTCCACACAACACACAAACTTTTTCAACTTTTGTTTGAACAACTTTGTCCCACTTACGTTTGAGAGCAACATTGTTCGATAGAGATTCTTGTGATCTCTTGAGACGTATGCTTCATCAAACATAAAATCTCGTCAGCTTTGATTAAAATGAAACAAGAGCCTACCTGGTCTTGTCAGTGGTGTACTTGGTGTCATCAGTCCATTCAACGTCGCCTGGAACAGGATCTACATTCATATTAGGAAACATTTGGTGTGAGTGTGTGCATGTGCCATACGATGGATTGGCGCCCTGTCTAGGGTTGAGCCCTATACTGCCGGCTAGGCACCGGCTCTCCCGTGAACCTGGAAACAGGCATAAGCGATAAAGATAAATAGGGAGTGAGACGTTTGGACCAAATAGTTGTGTAATTATATGGGTGTGTTTGCTTTACCGCGAAAACGCCATTTGGCAGGTGTCAACAGTAAATTTCATTGACACTTTTGGCTTGGTCGTGATGACATGATATGTAATGCCACTGTTGATATTAATCGCATGATAATATACTGTTATAAAGTAAAATGGTAGATTCTTATGTCAAAAATGTCATTTTTCATAAAACACATTATTATACTCCTCAAGTCACACAATGTACTTATAAATGCTCAGAATTATAATGTGTTATAATATTATTATATGTATTTGATTATTGAAGTACATAAAGTCATTTTTTCATCAAATATGAATCATAATAATACTATTTACCAAACATTGGTGTAATTATATGTGTTTGTTATAGCGGAAAACGCTTTTCTGAGTCTTCGAAGCGCCTAGGCTAGTTCTAAAGTGGTTTTTTAGAAAACTGCTATTTTGAAGGATTCTGCATTGCATATCATTTTCGCTCTTGGCGTGGACAATAGATTATAGTGTAGGTGTTGGCTCATACATAATAACAATGATGATATTAATTTGTCTCATGAAAATAAACTGTCATAAAGTAAAATAGAGGTTCCGCCTGACCAAACAAGTGTCATTTTTCATAAAAAACACCTTATTAGTCTCCTCAAGATACATAATGTAATACATGTTCAGATAATAACATGTTATAAAATCAAATATTTGCTGATTCACATACAAACTAATTTTAATATCAAATATGTAGCATAATAATACTTTTGTACCAAAAGGTGGTGTAATCATTTATGTGTTTGTTATAGCGAGAAAACGCTATTCTGAGCTTTAGAAGCGCCTAGCAGCTTTCTAAAGCTTTTTTTTTTATAAAACCGCTATTTGACAGGTGCATTATATATTATTGACACTTTTGGCTTGGGCGTGAATACACATGATATGTAATGCCATTGTTGATATTAATTTGAGTCTCATGATAATAAAGAAAAATTTATACCAAACGGGGGTGTAAAACACACATAGGTGTGTTTGTTTTAGAGACAACACGCTATTCTCAGCCCTAGTAGCGCCTAGCAGCTTCCTAAATCTGTTTTTTATAACCCCGCCATTTGGCAGATGTCTGCATTACATTTCTTTGACACTTTTTTCTTGGACGTCATGACACGTAATGCTTACATTAATTTGATTCTCAACATAATAAATTGTTATAAAGTAAAATAGAAGACTCTTCATACTGTGTAGTTACATCAAATACATTTTTATTTTCCTTAAGACACATAATGGTCAACATAATAACGTTATAAAATAAAATATTTGATGATTCAAATACATAATCATTTTTATATCGAACGTGAATTATAATAAAACTTTTATACCAAACGGCGGTAAAATTCTACATATGAATTTGTTATAGAGCGACAACGTTGTTCTGAGCCCTCGAAGCGGATTTTAGAAAGTTTTGGCTTGGACGTAATGACATAGTTAACATTAATCTGATTCTCTTGACAATAAATTGTTATAATGTAAATAGTAGATTCCTCAAAAAATGTCATTTTTCGTCAAACACACTCTGCTTAAGACACATAATGTACTAAAACAATTTCAGCATTATAATGTGATTATCTCAAATATTTGAAATTTTAAATAAATAGTCATTTTTTCTTCTAAAATGAATTATTATATACTTTTATATTGTACTTTTGTACTATAATGCTTATGAAGTGATATTATAGCTGTGTGCTTGGTATATGAAACGTTATTCTGCGCTCTTGAAGTTTCTGAATGCCGTATTTCACTAAACCGCTATTTTGTAGGTGTCTGCATTACATTTCATTCATTTGGTATTTTTTCATACAACTGTTCATAGATGACAATAAGGTTGAGAACGACTTTTTTGTTACATGAAATTTTATAAAATAAACTAAACTAAAGTAAACTAAAGGAAAAAAACCTGTCCCAGCGTAATCGCGAGTGGTTTGGCCAATATCTTAGAATCAGCATTCTTTAATGAGAGAGGTCTAAATGAACTACCCATACTTCTGAAAAGTAAATGAATAGAGGTTTGTGTCAATGTCTCAGGAAGGAGCCAAATTCCAAGGATTTATGGTATAAATGGCACATTGGTGACACATCTCCCTAATTCAAGTGAGGCAGGCAGCATGATATTTGGAAATGACCAGTTGATCTTTTGCAGAGACTTCAGACCTACAACAAGTGAAATGTTATACATACTCGTTAACGAGATGGGCCTAATCTTTTATGTTTTCCCAGTTTTCACATGCTCTTGGCGGAGCAGACAGAGCATGGGAAGCACATATTCGTAACAGTTTCATGATAACCTGATATTGCTGTGATGGTGAAGAATCTCTGCATTACTTGGGATTCAGATAATCTGTCTCAAATCAAACATTATGCAATGCATGCTAAAAATCTTCTGTGGGTGATGCAGAAGAAAACATCAGAGAAAATGAGCAAAGACATCTACACTGACCATGCTCTAGGTGGAAAAAATGACATTGTTATTAAAGATTTGACATTATATCTCTTTACTGTCAAATTAATAATTTTAATGGACACATTCATATTATGTACCATGTCATGATATATTTTGTATTAATGTAATATTATTATGAATTATATATTTCATCATAAAAATATGAAAAGTATCATTGAAATGCACAGCACGGACCAGCAATATAGCGGTATTTCAATGAACTACTTTCTGAACGTCCTACGACTCTCTGGTTTGCGAATAGCATTTTCTCTGCATACAAAATGTATCCTCACATGATACTGTAGCAGCGGGTGCAGGATCTGGCAAAATCTGGCAACAGGAGACAGAGCCAGAAGCAGCGGAAAAGGTGGGCTTCTGCACCTTCTCCTCATTTCTAAGTTTAAATACCTGTTATATGTGTGATTTAAAGGGGTGCAGGAAATTGCCGTCGTCGACGAGAGAGTCGTGATTTCAAGGCTGAAACGCTCAGAATTCGTGTTCATAATAAAACCCCTGTTTCAGCACTACCAACATGTCTCCTGACATTAATTTTGTTACATTGGTGCCGAAAGCTGGGAAAAGCAACCCAGAACGCTGACATGGAGTCTTCACCTTTCGGCCAGTTTATCCACACTCTCACAGCAGCAGACTCACGTAATTACAGTATTTACACATAATTAAAATATTCCAGCAACAGAGATAGACTAAGATCAACAATTTCCGAACGTAGATAACTTGAATAAACTTCGAATTGCCATATAAACATTGAAATAATCATTAACTTGCTAAGCGTGGTGATGTGATACCTTGTTTTAAATCTTCAACTAACCATTCCAGTGTGCTCTGGGAACCGTGGTCGGGCCTTGCTAGCGATACGACAGACGATCCTAGGTACCTAGACGTGGAACCTATACGGCAGACAATTGCGCAATTCTTGGTTTATTGGTAGTTATACGGCAGTTATTGGTAGCCGGCTAAGAGATGATTGGACAAGGTTACCAAGTTCTACACACAGGTCTGTTCTATTGCAAAAACACACATTGTAAACACTGCTGATAAAATTCTAGCTTGCAATGAATTTGTTGACACTGGTACCGAAAAGCTATTTCCTTAACGGCCAACAAACAATTTTAATCTTTGCTGTTCTCAGTGACCTGCTGCAGGGCGCTAATATTCTGTTGGAGTATAAACGGTTAAGTTGGTTTCTAATTGGGATAATTCGATCAAGCTTTTCTTGTTACTGTTCCGATGTGAGTCACTCATTTTGAGTGTTTTCCGATATCGAGTCTCAAACCGATACTTATTTTTTCTAGATAATACTGTTCACACAGTACACACTTCAAGTACATTACAGATATTAAAATTAAGCCAATTTTAATCCAATATATTTAACAAATGAATAGCTCTGCAGTGCTTTAGGAAAAAAATAACTGCATCGAAGCTATTGCTTAATGAGCTTTTATTATTTCTTTTACTTTATTACCTGTATTTTCTACCACAACAATAGGCTTGTCATCCAAAGCAATGAATTTAATGACCCTCTCTGAAATCTTTATGCCCATGTCACTGTCTTAAGAAAATTTCTCTCTAGAAACTCTAGAAACATCCCTAGTTTCTAATGTAACAGTGTTTTATTGTATGTATTATGCTTACAATCATTTTATTAACGTTATTATTACAAAATTGTGGGGTGTGCGTGTGTGTGGAAATAATAATAATAATAATAATAACAATGTTTGTATTATTAGTGTTATTATTAGTACAAATCAAACATACACGCTTTCCGTAAATGTGGTGGTCGGTGCTTCAAACGCGCTGAGTGCTATTTCCAAGACAATGTGCACTAATAACTTCACAGCAGGGGAATTGGCTACAGACCGGCAAAGCTGCCTTATGAAAAAACATTCGGGTTACCTTACATACCACAAGTAAAATCTTTAAATACTTGGCAATCTTTTGGCCAAAAACTCCTTTTTTCTTCTGGAAAAAGGAGGCAATTGGGGTACAATATCATACAACTTTGCTATGAATGTGGTTTCAAGTGGAACTGTTGGAATTTGCACCTATTCATTGCGCACACACAAAAAAAGCAACATGGTCAGTAACAGTGCACTCTATCACCACCTATTCACCACTATTTATGTCACTGCCACAAACATATATTGATAACCTATATACAAAAATCCTTGTTAGGTCAAGCAAGGAAATAGATACACATATGCAATATGGCTTACAGGTAATTTTTGTGCATCCCATAGAATTAATGTGATGTTCATTAATGTAGTGTATAAATGTAAAAAAACCTTTCAGACACAAAATTAACGTTTATATATGGACTGATCACTGGATTAGGCAGGTTGCATATGATCGCCGATAAAGTGCCCCCAATTAGTGGTTACATCACAATTGGCTCTGATTTAAGGTGTTGACCTGTCCAATGCATAACAGAAGGGAACATTGGTAAATGGAGTGACTTAAGCAACTGAGACCGTGGACAGACAGCCATGAGGTGTGGTGTTTGAGTACCAGCAATAGCTACACTTGTACGCATGTACAAAGCGTGGAGGAACCATCAACAAACATCTAGCCGAAAGTTAAACAATAGCAAGTCATATATTCTATCTTAGCTTTTCTATATACTTACTGTTATAGTCTTCTAAGTTTTACAGCAATTGCTTAAATAATTTGCTCAAACAATTTAAATAAAAATAACTACTCAATTTGCAAAGAATGTCCATCAGTGCCAATTATATATTAAAAAAGTAATTTACCTTATCCTTCTGGAACAGTGCAGGCCATTTTATATTAAAGTCTCCAATGTCTGGACTTTCCTGTACCACCATTCTTCTTCTGTAAGAAAAAATCTTTTACATCTTTGCCCTAACAATAGCAGTACGGATTTTTTGATTGATATTATTCAGTAGCTCAAGTCTCAACTTTTCCAGGCTTTCATCATTTTCTCCAGTTGGGTAAAATGGACAATAGTAAA
>JAOVVH010153977.1:0-12406 GCA_028566435.1 Scorpiodoras heckelii | reverse complement strand
AAGATAAGATAAGATAAGATAAGATAAGATAAGATAAGATAAGATAAGATAAGATAAGATAAGACTTTATTAATCCCAAAGAAAACACAATCACAGTACCACACAAATTACACATGGCAGGGAACCTGGGAGCTTCCAGAACCAATGTCCTATGTTGGAGCAGTGGTCTGGATTCCTGATGTGCCACAGGCTGCCCCTGATCAAGCAGGGATGTACAGAATTCTGCTAAGTGTACAAAGGGGTACATCCCAGGCCTTGGTGGTTTCCGGATGTAGCCAAATCATTATTCATCAAAGCCTGGTTGAAGGAGGGGCACTCTCCTACCTGTATTAAGGATAGGCTATATAGAGTGACACAGGACAGTCAAACCCAGGAAATCCTCACCCAGTTCTTGGTGCCTAAGAGCCTCCAGGAAATGTTATTCCAGGCAGCTCATCATAATTCTATGGTGAGACATTTAGGACAGGATAAAACACTCTTCTTTCCAATAGCCCACTGATACAGGCCAAGCATGCACGGGGATGTTTGTAGGTCATGCACTGCATGTCGCAAATGTCAGCTGGTGAATCTGCTAGCAACCCCATGCCATTAATCAAGGTGCCAGTCAAACGAGTTGGAATAGAACTTGACGGGCCATTACAATGGTCGGCATAGGGGTTACCGCTTTGTGCTAGTCCTCGTGGACTACATAATGTGATTAGATTAGATTCGATTAGATACCTTTATTGTCACTGTATACAGGACACAGCGAAATTACAGCTGAACAATACAATGGCATTTTTTAAAAAAGAGATGCACATCATACAACCACATAACAAAGACACACATCATCATACAGAACAAGTGTTATCATTGGTTAAATATTAAGTATTGAACTATGGTTGTGGACCAATACAGCTAGGACCAACACAGGTAGAACGTGTCACTGTATATGTTTGTTGAGAGACTGGATAGCTTTGGGAGAAAAACTGTGTAATAGTCTGTTGCTGCATGTTTTAATTGACCTGTAATGCCTTCCTGAAGGCATCAGTTCACTGTGATGATGGCCAGGGTGTGAGCAGTGTTATATGATATTTTTTGCTCTGGAGAGGTATCGGGTGTCCTCCAATGAGGGAAGAGAGCAGCCTATGATTTTTTCCGCTTGCATACCACGCTGTGAGGCCATACGTGATGATGCTCTCTATGGCAGAGCTGTAAAAAGTCAACATCAGTTTGCGGTTTAGATTGTATTTTTTCCAAACATGGAGGAAGTGCAGGCGTTTTTACAGTGGCCATGGTGTTTGTGAACCCAGGAGAGGTTGTCAGAGATGTGTATTCCAAGAAATTTAAAATTATGAATGATTTCTATGCAGTTTCCATTTATGATGACAGGTTGATGGTCAGCTCTGCTCTTCCTGAAGTCCAGGATCAGTTCTTTGGTTTTGGTTGTATTGAGTAACAAGTTGTTTGCTGATCTCAGCTCTGTAGTCCGACTCATCCCCCCACTGTGGTGTTGTCTGAGAATTTAATTATAATAGGTACCTTTGTGTTTGAGGTATTGTAGGCTGAGTGGAGAGCAATGGTGATGGCATTCACTATGAACCTGTTTTCCTTTAGGCAAATTGGTGGAGGTCATGGGTGGGAGAGAGGTTGAGAGCACTTTGTTACAATGGGGGTGAGGGTGATGGGCCTGTAATCATTTAAGCTGGCTATGGCGGGCTGCTTGGGGACTGGAACGATAATAGCTGATTTGAGGCAGGGTGGAACAACAGCATCCGCAAGTGATATCTGTGAAGACACTGGTGAGTTCATAGGCACAGGCTCTGAGTACCCTTCTAGGGATACTGTCTTTGCCAGCAGCCTTTCTTGGGTTTACTGCTTTAAACAGCTGTCTCACTTTAGATTCCTTCACAAACAATGTCTGGGTGCCTGCGACAGGGTTGCTTGTGTGAGAGGGTGGAGTGTTCACTTCAAATCTGGCAAAGAAGCAGTTAAGCTCCTCAGCCAGTGCAGCAGTGCCTTTTGAGTCAGTGATGTTGCCTCTGAAGTTGGTGATCTGCTGTAGTCCCTGCCACACCCACGTGGTGTTGTTCTCTGTGAAGTGCTCTTCTATTTTGTTTTTGTGGACCCGTTTGGCATCTCTGGTGCCTCTATTGAGGTTGGCTCTTGCAGTGCTGTAGAGGGCCCTGTCCCCCGACTTGAAGGCAGCATCATGGGCATTAAGGAGTGCTTGGACCTCCTTCAACATCCAGGGCTTCTGGTTGTGGTAGACCCTAATGTGTTTCCTTATGGTAACAGTATCAATGCAGCTGGAAATGTAGAACAGAACAATTTGTGTGTATACTGCCAGGTCATAATTTCCAAAAACATTCCAGTTTGTCCATTCGCAGCAGTCGCATAGCTGGAAGAGAGCTCCCTCGGGCCAAATCTGGACAGTCTTTGTGGTGGGCTTTGACCTTCTCTTGATGGGGGTGTAAGCTGGTACCAGAAGCAGGCAGATGTGGTCAGATAGACCCAGGTGTGGAAGAGGCATGGCTCTGTATGCTTGCCTGATGTTTGAATACACCTGATCGAGTGTATTTCCTCCCCTAGTGGGACATTTCACGAGTTGTGTGAGACTTGGGAGAACAGTCTTTAAGAATGCTTGATTGAAGTCACCAGCAATGATGTGTACACCATCAGTATATGATTTCTGTTGTTTATTGAGTGTCATGCAGATAGCTAAGAGCTGTGCTAATGTTAGCATCTGAGGAATGTAAACGGCTGTGGTGATCACCACCGTCAGCTCTCTCGGTAGGTAGAAGGGCCTATGCAAGACTGATAAAGACTCTAAGTCCGGTGAGCAGTGCTTATCTATAATGTTGTTCTGTAAACACCAGTCATTGTGAACATATATACAGAGACCGCCACCCCTGTTCTTACGAGTTGCACTCCTGGTGATGCGGCATGCTAGCTGCGCCATGACAGGATTCCTGGATGTAACCACACCTTTGTCACAATAATCACACAGCAGTCCCATACTGACTTGTTGGTAGCGATAAGAAGTTCCATGTCATCTACCTTGTGTGTGAGGGATATGTTTGGGATTGGCGGTTTCAGGAGTTGTTTTCTTAGCCTGGAGAGTAGGCTGCCTCTGCAGCCCTGTTTTTGCTTCCTCTTCCTCTGCAATCTGCACCGCTTGGTGGACCCAACAACAATCCATGGGGAGCTGGCAGGTTTTGCAATGTCCACAGGAATGTTGTTAGTCTGCTGGAAATCCTCTGTTACAAGCTTTTGAATTGTAATCCATAATTAATCCATAATTAACTTCCTGTTGATTGTAAACATACTTTGTGAGACAAAGCTCAAACACATTTGCCAGGGAAAACATGAAAAAACACAACCAAACTGAAGAGCAAAAAACCGCTGCACATGCATGAACCGCCATGTGGAATGTGGTTCTCAGAAGTAGTGCCACTTTGCAACATCTCAGCACACAGTGTTGTGGTGGCACTCTTCAGTGTAATGTCCTGGGTCAGGATCCCAAAAGAGATCCTCACAGATTAGGGAGTAACTTTCATGGAACAGGCACTAGACAAACTATATGAACTGTTGGGAATTAAAATGATTCAAACCAGTGCTTATCATGTGCAAACAGATAGCCTTGTTGAGCAATTTAATAAAAGTTTTAAAAACATGATTTGTATGTTTGTTCATGAGGACCCTAAAACTGGGATAAGTGGCTCAAGCACCTGTTGTTTGCAAACCTCCACAGGGTTCTCCCCATTTGAGCTTCTTTACAGACATAAACCTTGTGGTATTTTAGATGTGGTGAGGGAAAACTGGAAAGAGGGACATTTGAACAGTAAAAACAAAATTCTGTAAGTTCCTAACCTGAGAGTAAAACTCCACACTTTGGGTTCACTAGCACAGGAAAATTTGCTACAGGCTCAAGAATGCCAATCATGTGGAGTTTCACATCAGGAGATACGGTTCTCATTTTACTTCCCATGTCGAGCTCCAAATTACTCATGAGGTGGCAAGCACCCTTCGAGATCACATAGCAGGTAGGGGATGTCCACTATGAGGTAGTGCACATGGATGGGGGGGCAAAACAAAGCTATCATGTCAATCTCCTTAAACCTGGTAGTAATAATTGAGAACCACCTCTCACCCTCAGTTCTCAACTCTGCCCAGGTACACTGACCTCATAGGACACCAAATCAAGACACCTCCAGGGCTTGCAGTTCATAGTCACACCTATAGACTCCTGAATGTAAAAAACAGGTGGTCAGGGAGGAACTCAAAGCCATGCTTGATGTGGAGGTAAATGAGGAGTCAGTGAGTGGTTCACAGTGGTGTCGGTCAACTTTGGTGTCAACTACCAGAAATTCAACGCAGTTTCTAAATTTGAAATGTATCCCATGCTTCAGATTGACAAACTGCTCAATCAGTTAGGTACAACTAGCATTTACTCAACACTGGACTTAACAAGGGATATTGGCAGATCCCCTTGACTGCCATATTTCATGAAAAAATAACATTTACTATCCCATTTCATTTACACCTGTTTGTGACACTCCCTTTCAGGTTGTTTTGGGTTCCTGTGGTGTTTCAGTGGTTGATAGACTGGATACTGCACGCAAATAGTGTGTATGCCACCACATATATGGACAGCATCATTGTTTTTATTAATGATTGGCCATGGCACCTACAACATCCTGAAATTGTTGAGCCAAGTGTGGGTCACACCAAACCCAGGAAATTGCACAACTGGGCAGGTGGTGGCAAACTGTCTGGACTTCCATCTAGGACATGGGCAGGTGCATCCTTAAATTAATAAGACCACAGCAATTGCAGCCTGCCCATGACCTAGGACCAAAAAGGAGGTAAGTCAGTTCTTGGGGTTAGTTGGCTATTACTGTAGATTTACACCTAACTATTTGGATATAACCGGCCCCCTGACTGATCTCACCAAATAGGGGGAACCAGATATGGTCCAGTGGACAGAGCAGTATCAACAGGCCTTTAACCAGGTAAAGGCAACACATTGTGGGGGTCCTCTTTTGCACACTCCTGACTTCTCTGTCCCTTTTCTGTTGCAGACAGATGTGTTGAACAGAGGTCTGGGGCAGTGTTTTCCAAAGTGGTGGACGGGAAGGAGCACACCGTGCTGTACATCAGCCAGAAACACTCAAACCAGGAGTACAGCACAGTAGAGGAATGCCTGGCCATCAAGTGGGCAGCCCTCACTCTCCACTACTTCCTGCTGGGAAAGCCTTTCACCCTGTGTATGGATCATGACCCATACCAATTGCTTAAACACATAAGGATGCCAACTCTGTATTAATCATTCTAATTTGCCTCCTCTCTGTGTATGTGGGTTAGGTGTGCACAGGGAGCTGAGTGCTTAAAGAGAGAGAGAGAGAGAGAGAGAGAGAGAGAGAGAGAGAGAGAGAGAGAGAGAGAGAGAGAGCCCAAACCAGAGATGCTGAGCCAGCATTTAATTTACAGTGCTGCATAGCCTCTGTATTCTTCTGTTAATAAAAACCCCAGCAGAGTTGAGATTTCCAATCTTGTCTCCCAGCTCCTCTTATTGTTACAATGGCAATAATAAACAAGTGCACAAAGTTTCAAATCATGAACAACATTGATTATTGTTTTAATCAGCATGCACACACCTTGCAGTTTGAACCTTGTCCTTCATCATTGTATGTGATCAGGGTTTGGTTTCCATCAACTTGCAAGTGGTTGACTTTTTTTTCCTCGTGACACTCACAGAAAAACCAAAAGCAAAGCAGCACTAGGAAATAAAGTAGTCTTTCATTAACTGTTAATGTGTATGCATTATAAAGTAATTGATGGTAAAACATTTAGATCGCAGGACTTCTTTCAAAGTAGAATGGTGACATCTCAGTCTCTTTTCCCTGTTATTTGTATTAGGTTATATTTCGTATGGCACAGTTAAAAATTAAACACAATAATTTTTTTCTATATAACTATTTGTAATACTTTAGTAGTGTTTCAGGTAAGAATGCAGTTTTAAGTTCCTTTATTATACTGTATAATTTAAGCTCCATTATCCATAAATGTGTCACGTGTGATCAAGTGTGTTTTTTTTCAACCCCCAAGCAGTCAGGTCACAAGTGAGAGTGAGCAAAAAATAAACATGGAGGATGATATTTTTAAGGATATCATAATTTAACTGAAAATATCTTCGTTTTGGTATGTTCACTGGTATACAGTGTGATGTCCTGATTTTGTCTGTGGCTGCATGCAGTCAAGTTCAAAGCTTCAAGAAGGCAAAAAAATCCTTAAGTTAAACCAATCTGTATTTTATTACTGTAAATGATAAAGCTAACCTAGAGAGCAACCTAGCCTAGTTAATTACCTGATGCTAGGCAGGACTTTTTCTTTGAAATACTTTATTTCTGGTTACATGGAAAGTTTGTCAATGTCTAAAGGGCATGAGTCAAAATCAGGTTTTAAGTCATCAAAAGAAAACAATAATTTCTCACAATATAAAAACTGATAGAGTATATTATAAATATTATACATATAGTTTACAGTAAATACTAAATTTCTAAACATTACTTATAATTTTTAATTATCAGTGGTATTAGCCGGAGTATGCCTATAATGGTATATTCTGAGGAAATACTCACAAGCCATCAAGAGTAGTGCTCCCAGTATGATTCCTATAGCTGCTCCATGGAGGCTGGAGGATTGAGGTAGCAAGTCTTGACACATGTCTCTTTCCCTGCAGTCACACACTATCACTTGCAAGGTGCTGTGTGTTGACACCCCCTGTTGGTCTGTAATCTTCAGTGGAACCGGGTATGTGCCATAAGGCAGACTCTTCAGGCTAATCAATGATGTTTCAGATCCTGTGGCAAAACAGATATGCAGATTTATTAGAGGACATGCAGGTCATTAAACAGATGATCATGGGAGAGTCTGCTTATTAGAAATTTAAGATTGTAAATGAGCTTATTAGACATTTAAGAGTGTGACAGTGTTATAAACACATTTTTGGAGTGCCCTACTGACATGGCATTATTTGCATTTACATTTAAATTTATAGCATTTAGCCCTGTGGAGAGGAAAATTCATGCCAAATTGAAAAGCAATCGCTGCAGTGCCAAAACGTGAAATGCAATTCAGACAGTCTATTGTTGTTCCATTGTGGCATGCAGAATATGTGCCAAAATATTGCTTGATCTATTTGCTAAAAAACATTACATAGGATTTGCATTTTCAAAATGACATGCCAAATTCCTGTCACAATTAAATACAAAACACCACGAACCCACATCACTGAAATGCAATGCACGTGAGATTGCATTTAAATACTGACACACAGAAAAATTGCCAAAATCAAAAGTAAAAGATCCATTACATTCATTATAATTATAATTATAATTAGTCACTTGATTTCTTAACAGAAAAACAATGTGTGTGGATTTGCATTTGAAGAATGAAATGCTGAATTCGTGTCAGAATTGAAAACAAAGCACCTTAAAATGCAATTTCATCTCAAGTGCATTGTATTTTTCTGTGTGGCGCTGTGAACGTGCCAAAAGGAAATGCAAAGTGTGTGATTGTATTTCGAAGACTCTGTGAACATGCTAAAAAGAAATGCAAAGCGCGTGATTGTTTGTCGATTAGTAGAAGTGTCAAATTCGTGCCAAAATGAAATGTAATCACTGTCCAATCAGAAACATTTGGTCGCGTAGCTGAGAAACCAGTCAAAAGAAATTGCTTATAGCTGTAAATTAATCCAGAGAGAATGTATTTTCATGACAGACTAAAGAGTGGATTTTTAATTATACTGCTTAGTGGACAGGTATTTTCAAGCATCCTTCTGGCAGTTGTACCGCTGGTTGTCATTCCTCAGCACATTTTTGACATTTTTTTAAGTTTTCACTATTTACTGTAAGGAATTGTGACATGTTTATTAAAACCCACTCATCTTTGAAAAGAACATAGTCATCTGTAACTGCACCATCCACAATTTGTAAAATTATAATGTTTATTTCCTCCTTTACTCTGTTGTGAATAGACATTTTCGCTGGATTACTTTACAGGTACGAGGGATTTCTTCTGACTGCTTTCTCAGTCACGTCCCTAAATCTAGTAGAGGATTCTGATTGGACAGTGATTACATTTCATTTTGGCCCAAATTCCGCACTACTACTTATCGAAAAACAATCACACGCTTTGCATTTCATTTTGGCATGTTCACAGGGTCTTAGAAGTACAATCACATGTTTTGCATTTACTTTTGGCACGTTCACAGCACCACACAGAGGAATACAATGCAGTTGAGCTGATATTGCATTTTAAGGTGCTTTGTTTAAGGTGAACTGCAGGGATTGCTTTTTAATTTGGCATGAATTCCTTATCATAAAATCCTTTTCTTTGCATATCTCAGCTTTGTTAGGAAGTTAGGATCAGAGCACATGAAGCAGCACCTCTATAGCAGTGAGGGTCTGGGGCCTTGCCCCCAGCACTGACAAAAGCAGTAGCTTGGCAATGCTGGGGCTTGGACCCCTGACTTTTTGATCAGTAACCCAGAGCCTTAACCAGAGGTGTCCAATCTTATCCACAAAGGGCCAGTGTGGGTGCAGGTTTTATTTCCAGTCAAGCATGAGCCACAGCTGTTTCAATCAATGGATCTAATCAATGGATCTTGACTTTCAGTAGTGTGTGGCATCTGCTTGGTTGGAAAGAAAACCTGCACCCACACTGGCCATTCTTGTATAAGATTGGACGCTGCTGGCCTTATCCTTTAAGCCACCATGGCCCTTGTATTCAAGCATCAGAATTTCAGATATAATGCTGGCAGCTACTGGAAGCCACTGGAAGTGGTGTGGCTATGGCATGTCCTTTCTTGTGTGTTAAAGGGCAGTTGTTGAATGTCCAGTCAAAACAGCACAAAAGAGAGAAGGCAATGAATCTGGAGATTGTCAGGGGTACGTTTAAAGTCTCTGAGACTGAAATAGGTGTTTTTATTAAGAAAGATACTAAGGAGGATGTACAGTTCTTGAACTGCAGTAAAGTTTGTAAGATGAATTTTCATTGGCTAGAGACAAGAGCCTTCAGCCATGAACCACAATCCAACCATGGCATTATAGTGTGTTAAAAATGGGTCTCTAAAACAACAGCCATGTGTCATGTTAACTTCGAGTTCAAATTTCTTTTGCATTCAGATATGAAAATTAGAGTCTTTGTCTTTTGTTCATTTCATATTTGTTTTTTTTACCCAAGTCTACTGTGTATCAACTAGACAGGCATGGCCATTAACACTAATGAGCACACCTCTTCACAATTTAAATAGTTAAGTACCTTTTTGTAAAGTTTTGCTGAAAGAGTTTGGAAGCCTTTAATGTTTGGTCAGCAGTAATCTGCTTTTTGAATCTTCTATGAACGTGACCCAAAGCTAAATTCCAGAGAATCTGAGGTACCAACTCAAGTCAGCATCTGCCTTTGCCTGGGTGAGTTTGCATCTCTGAAGGGTCCCCAGCCTACCAGAACATGTGCATGTGAGAAGCTAAAGCTTCATACCGTGCCGAACTGACTGGTGTGGTGTGCAAGATCATGGTGATTGCAATGCACTGATGCTAATGACCTTGGTTATGTCACCATTTTATCCATTAGTATAACGTTTAAAATGTTTACCTTTGTTTTTCCTCTCAGAAACCACTAGCACCATGCTCTATGGCATAAATTCAATTCAGAAGTATAAATTGGCCTTAACCATGAATCTTGTGAGACTGATCTTAAATCAATATTTTCTAAAAAAAATAAATAAATAAAAGGGAAAAGGTGTTGCCACATTTACTTATGCAAATTTAATGGTAAGAAGTCATCATTTTGGAAGAGCAGTTTTCATTTAGGGCAAACCATTAGTATGAATGTCCACATTTTTCAGTTGTTCTCTCTACACACCTCTGCTCGGGTTAAGCTTCCACTGGTTGTTCAGCCCCTGATCTTCACTGTCAAGCATGAAGGTGAAAGGTCCACTAAATGGAAATGCGTCTGCATCCTCTGCTGTGACTGTCACTCTGTCAGCTTTGTTCCCACACATCACTGAAGTGTTTGAAGTTAGATGAGGTGTATTATCATTCTTATCTCCCAGATGGACCACCAGAGTGCCTGTACCTGTGCCAGGAGGCTCCCCTGTGTCACAAAACAATGAAAGAAATGCAGACACAAAAGTGGCCATTATTAGTGTTGGTAGAGTTACTGTTTGTCACTGGTTCATAATAATGTACAAGGCCATCATTATGCATAAATTATACAAGTATTAGAAAGAAGGAAAATTACTGAGTGCTGACTGTGACCATAAAATATGAATACTAGCTATTAAAGACGTTATACTTAGTAATATGTACTTTGTATCATTTGAATTGTTCATGTGTTAGTCACAAAAAACTGCACACTACTACATACTTAATGTAGATGTACTGACTGAGGATGCGTCTTTAAACAGTTTCAGCCTTACTCCCAAAAACAGAAAGTTTGTGCTAGGACATCGTACCGTCATCTATTGCTCGCATCACAACAGTGTAGGTGCTGTTGTGGACATACAGAGACTCGCGGTCCATCGTTTTTGCCAGGGTAATCTTGCATGTCTTTGGATCTATGGACATCCACTTAGCTGGATCTTTTACTAGCTCGTACCTTGAAGTACAGACAGCTCATCATTTTGTTGTGTGAACGTTGAGAAATTACTGCTCTTGATGTGCTTACACTTATTGTTATCCTTGAGGTTCATGCTGATTTGAAAAATGTTTTTATTTTTCACAAATACCTGATGTTAGCTGGGTCTGAGTCCTCATCTGTGACTATGGGTGTGTACAAAACATCTCCTGGCTCTTCTTCTTCAATCCTATAAACTCTATGAATTTTGGTCTGAAACACGGGTGGATCATTCGCATCAGTGACTTTAACAGTGACTTTAACTCTGCTGTTTTTTGTTAACGTCTCTGGAATGGGACTAACTGGCTTTCCATTAAGACATAAAAATAATGGCTCCTCATTCTTTACTCCTATTTCCAGCTCAGTTTGAGTAGTTCTCTCATAATCCTTTGCCTATGGAACAAGGACATAAATATCCACATATTATATTAATTCTTCTCATAATATGTATAGATATTATTAAATATAACAAAGGAGTGAAACAAATACACTTTATATAAAGTAAATAAACTTAGCTGTCACTTACTATAATTTTATATGTTATAAACCAGCAACTTCACACTTGTTTTACAATTTCAATTCTATTGTGGCTTTATGAAATCTACCTTGATGACAGTCAACACTCCTTCATTGGTATCTGGGTCTGTCTCAATCTTGTAGTTGCCCTCCTCATTACCCTTCAGGATAGTGAACACTGCTCTGGATGCTGGAGAATTGGGAGTGTCCCCGTCTCGCACAGGAATCCTTAAAATCTCCTTATTGGTTTCCATCTCCATAATCTGAGCATTATACTGGTCAATAAAAATATGTTGACATAAATAAACATAAACATGAATTTGATTTTCATGTTTTAGTATGTTAGCAAATAAATCACTTCAGAACATAATGATATAAGGAAAAAATAACTTTGAGGTGGGAAGATTTGCTCCACTTCATTACACAGACCTACTGTTGATTTATTTTTTCTTATAACAGCACGAAAAGAATGTTTTATTTCTTATATAACAAGTTCCTTTGGATATGTTTGAATTGCATTCCACCTATAAAATGTATGTAATCAAATATAAATTGAAGTAATTAATAATTATTAAGAGTTTAATTTTGGGACTCTTATTGATTAAATAAGAAAATGGATTTTTTTTTTGGGCTGTTCCCATTCTTGGGGTCACCACAGCAGATCAAGTCCACATTTTTGATCTGGCTCAGGTTTTAACACCGGATACCCTTCCTGAAGTAACCATCCCATTAACCAGACTTGGGATTCGCACTAAGACCGCACTGCACTGCACAATCAGTTGCTGGGTTGAACAGAGGGTTAAGCGAATTGCTCAAGGGCCCATTAACAGCAGTCTGATTCTGGGGCCCGAACCCTTGACCTTCCGATCAGCAGCCTGGAGGCCTAACCTACTGAGTCATTCTTTAAATTTTTTTTAGTCTTTTCATGTATAGCCATTCAAATAACGGCTCTTTAAAAATGCATTTCATAGGAGTTGCTATTTTGTCAGTTATACATACCCAGAATAAAAAATCTGAACAACTAGGTGGTATTTCAGATTAACAGATAATTCTGGTATTATCCATATCCATTATTTCTTAGAACTAACTACATGTTCTGTTTTCTCTCTGAGCTGTAGTTACAGCACCGGTCCCAGCCGACACACCACTGTCTGATCCTGTTCCACACGAAGATGCCCTTCTACTCCAGCTTCACTCAGGATGTTCTACCATCATCAGCTCCACCCCC
>JAOVVH010153946.1:0-12411 GCA_028566435.1 Scorpiodoras heckelii | reverse complement strand
GGAGGCCCTACACCATACTAATAAATTATTGTGGTCTAAAACCAGGTGTTTCAGTTTCATTGTCTAACCCTGTAAGTAAACACCATTCTTATGATCAAGCATGGTGGTGGTAGCATCATGCACCGAGGTTGCTTTTCAGCATGAGGAACTGGAAAGCTGGAGGCAGCGGTAGCTCTGTGATTAAGACATTGGGCTACTGATTAGGAGGTCATGAGTTCGAATCCTAGCACTACAGAGAGAGGCCCTTAACCTTCAACTGCTCAGTCATGTAGATGAGTGAAATGTAAGTCACTCTGGATATGAGTGTTTGCCAAAGTGCTGTAAATGGATGGAGAACAACCTGTTTAGTCAGGCATTGTTTCGGCTCAAATTTTCATTTGAGGTGAAAGTACATGTTCCAACAGGAAAAAGAGCTCAAACGTATTTGTGTTATAATCTAACATTGCTCTCCTCAAAAATTCTTCATTTGATTTGCCAGAGTGTGTAACGCTCACTGAGACACATCTGAGATGCCTCACATTGGTCATTTCTGCAAATTCATACCGAAGGGGTGAATGTATCTAAAGACTTTCTGAGTGAGTCACTTCAAAAGGAAGAAAATAAATAAATCATTCTTATATGCTTAAACTTGATGCTATAATAGACCGCAGAATGAAATAATCACTAGCGGATGAATACTTTCTGAAGGCGCTGTATATTGAACTTCAGGTAGAAAATTAAAATGTTTACTGGAAAATACTGGGTTAGGCTTGTAGTCCAGCAATATCATCAAATACATATTGCATGGACAAAGCAATTCACTAACCTCATGTGTTTACATGCTCATCTATTCAATCAGTGAGATACTTTTTGACAATTCCTTAACCCCATGCTTTTTTTTTTTTGTCTTTGGGATTTAAGGAATTATTATGGAATTGGAATTTATCTTCCACACTGTACCGTGTGATCACGAACGTGAATCTCTCATCAGGCAATTTGCACAGAGGCCATGTGCACAATTTGCATGGCTCAGTTATTAAAGTTGTTTTTAGGGTTCACATTTGTACTTTCTCTCTACAGTGAGTGCTATTGCAGTATAGTTCAAATGAATATAGCAGCCTGGGGTGATGGAACATTCACTGCTAAGTGAAGAGAACATGAGGGTTAAAGTCTGCACGTGGTATTGAGCCACTTGTATCCTCTCTGCCACTCTATTTTTATTTGAGACTGATCCGTCTGTGAGATTGCTGATCCCTGTCTGACGCTTTGATGCAAAAAAAAAAAAAGAACACTTTTTTACTGTGGGAAGATCTGGGGTAAAGTGTGTGTACAAGATAGAGACAGACAGAGAAAGAGAGAGAGAGAGAGAGAGAGAGAGAGAGAGAGAGAGAGAGAGAGAGAGAGAGTTAGGCATCTAAGAATAACCCCCATGCTAAACCCTCCATTAGAGATTTGTTAGTACAGCATGATGCCTTTTTACTTTCTACTGTAATGGTCAGAAATGAACACACATACACTGACATAGGCATCTGTGCAACAAGGGATGTGTCCATTCAAAACCTGCCAGAGCAACTGGTACTTCCCATTTCCAAGTTTTCTGACTCCAAGCACAGCTTTAGAAATCTTTGACCAGGAGTCCAGGAGAGCAAACTTGGCCGTGCTCTCTGAGAGGGATCGATGGCGTTACGTTACTCTCTCTTCCCTGTCCATCAGAGCAGCGCTACAAATACGATCGTACTTGTCTGTGAGCTCGTGTGAGCAGAACACATACAGAAGCAGGCCGTTTGCTCTGTCCTCTGAGCATGTTCAGCTGCTCTGTGGCAGCCTGTGCAGCATTTTATGAAGAGCGTGACTCAGAAGAAGCTAGGACGAACTAGCCTTCATCCTCTCCAGTTGATAGCTGTTGTGTTGATAGTGAGTGGAAATCACTGAACAGAGACGTTTCTGGGTGTATAACTCATCAGTGGCACCTAGCTCTCCTATGAATGTTCCAGAAAATGACTATTATCCCCATCTGCTGTGCTGGGGTGGAATTTCAACTAGAATGAAAATTATGCATCACTTGTACAGGAACAATTTATTATTTATCATTATGCAGCTAGCTTAAGCGGTCGTATCGTGCTTGTAGCTCCACATGTCTGATACAGAATATAAGGTTTGTGTCTCCATATGTTCAGTGCCCTTCGTGCTAGTGCCCCCTTGAAGTGAGGTCACATTTTTTTTTGTGCAGTAGCTTGAGAACCACTTTGCCAAAAATGAGGAACTTTTTATGGCAACTGGGCCTCATGGAGATGCGCTATTCTAGCTCACTGTGATGCATTTGTGGAGTAGCACCACCTAGTGAATGATGCTCAAAGCAAAAATCTAATAGTCACTAGCCAATAACTTATGATGGTTTAAACTTCACTAAATTACACACCCTGCATCACTGTAACATTCTTAAAATACACACCAAATTTGGTGAAGTTTCATTCACAGGGGGCACTGCAACTAAAACGTTTCTATATCTCAAGAACTGCTTAAAGCTATAGGTTTGTAATTTGGTATGCTTATTTCACTTCGTTTTTGCTCTTTCTCTCACTTATGTGGCGTTCATTTTCCACACCAGTATGTGTTATGTATTGTCTAGTTTTTTTTTTTTTTTTTTTTTGGAGATGGATAACAAGTCACTTATATGATATAATAACGGAAGGACATTGTGTCACAAAAATCACTATATATATTCACTTCAACTTTAATCAAGCTATTTTATTCAAACGCTAAATACGACCGACTAAATTATTTCATCTGTCACAAATAATACTTAGTTTTTTTTATATGTGAATGGACCTAAATAAACTGAATAATTCTCCATCACTTCTAACTAATGATGTTTTCTATTTTTTTTTCTACTGTATTCACTTTAACCCATCCTCTTTTTTGCACTTCTCTTTGAATAATCGCAAAAACACTCTTTTTACAATAATGTGTTTTATGTGTTGATCACGTTTTAATATTTCACTCTACTGGCCTACTTTACTTCTTCACTTATTTTTGTGTCAGTTTTCTAATCTGAACATGTTCCAGCGCTGGGGCTTGAAAAAAAAGTGCATGCACAGAGCGCAATCATATTTGTATGGCTGGGCTCTGAATTTTATAAACATATAAATGAAATGTATAATAAGTTTTTAGATAATTTTGTGTGATCAGCAATAAGAAATGGAAATAACCATCTTGTTCATCTTTGTTCATAAAAATGGACAATGGAGAAATAAAACGTATGACAGTGGTTTAATCATCATTTGTAAAATTGGGCTGAAATCCACAGGTCAAGTGTATCAAGTGTATATATCCTTGCATATGTACCTGTATATATCTTTACGAAGAAATGTTTTTGGTAAAACGTGCCTGACAGGCAGAGAACTACGGAAAGAACTACAGAGAGAACTACAGCAACATTAAAGGAGCTGCAGGAATAACCAGCAAGTAGTTCAAGACAACAATCTTTTTTATACTTTGCATGTCCAGGCTATGGGATAGGGTGGCTAGATGGAAGACATCACTATCAAAAGCCATCTACATTTTGCCAAAGCCACGTGGCAATATACATCATATGGACAAAAATATATCTTCAGTGAATTCAGGTGTTTCATGTAGTCACACTGCCACAGGTGTATATAATCAAGCACCAAGACATGCAGTCTGCCTTTACAAACATTTGTGAAAGAACGGGTCATTCTTAAGAGCTCACTGAATTCGAGTGTGGTTCTGTAACAGGATGCCACCATTGCAACAAGCCAGTTTGTAAAATTTCTTCCCTCCTAGATTTTCCACAATCAGCTGTGAGTGGTATTAATGAAACATAGAAGCATTTAGGAACCACAGCAGCTCAGACACAAAGTGTCAAACCATATCAAGTTCCACAGCGGGTCACTGAGTGCTGAGGCACATAGTGCATAATAGTCACCAACACTCTGATATCTCAATAACTGCAGAGATCCAAACCTCCTCTGGCTTTAACATTAGCACAAAAGCTGTGCACCAGATGTTTCATGGCATGGGTTTCCTTTCCCGAGCAGTTGCATGCAAGCCGTACATCACCAAACCCAATGCCATGCGTTAAATGGAGTGGTGTAAAGCACGTAGCCACTGGACTCTGGAGCAGAGGAAACATGTTCTGTGTAGTGACAAATCATGCTTCTGTATCTGGCAGTCTGATGCATGAGTCTGGGATTGACGAATGCCAGGAGAACGTTACCTGCCTGACTGTATTGTGCCAACTGTAAAGTTTGGTGGAGGAGGGATAATGCTATGGGGTTGTTTTTCAGGGGTTGTCTAAGGCTGCTTAGTTCCAGTGAGGGGAACTCTTAATGCTTCAGCGTACCAAGACATTTTGGACAATTATATGCCTCCAACTTTGTGGGGAAAGTTTGGGAAAGGCCCTTTTCAGTTCCTGCATGACTGTGTCCCAGTGCACAAATCAAGGTCCATAAAGGCACAGTTGGGTGAGTTTGGTTTGGAAGAACTTGACTGGAACACACAGAGCCCTGATCTCAACAGCATAGAACATCTTTAGGATGAACTGGTATGGAGACTGTGATCCAGACTCTCTTATCCTACATCAGTGTCTCATCTCATAAATGCTCTTCTGGATGAATGGGCAAACATTCCCACAGACACACTGCAAAAGCCTTCTCAGAATACTGGAAAGTGTTTTAGCCGCAAAGGGGGGGATCTAATTCCATATTAATGCCTATGGATTTAGAGTGGAATGTCATAAAAGCTCCTGTAGATATACTTATGTGTAGGTCTCTGAATATTTTTTTTTTATCCATATAGTGTATGTTATGGTCTCATGAGACCATAGTAGATATTTTTCACATAATTCAAAGAGATATTTTTGGTGCAAAAACAAGGCAGCTTTTCACCCAGAGAACACCATCACCACCTTGAAGCCTAGTGATGGCAGCGTCAAGCTGTGGGGCTGCTTTTCTTCAGCTGTGACTGGGGCTCTACGTCAAGATAGTGGGTATCCTGGACAGCTCTAAACACCAGCTCTGAATTTTCTGATGCAAATACTGCAGGCTTCAGTTACACAGCTGAAGATGAAGAAATTTCACTTTCCAGCCTGATAACAGCCTCAAGCCAAGTCAACAAAGGAATGGCTTCAGAAATCAATCAATGTTTTTGAACCACCCAGATCTAAATCCTATCAAAAACCTGTAGAATGACTTAAATAGGGCTGTGCACAGAAGATCGCCTCAGAGTTTAATAGATCTGCAGCATTTGTGCAAGGAAGGAATATATTTACCAAATAAGCATGTGCTGACTCTTACCCCAAAAAGTGTTGTATTACAAGCAAAAGGAGTTTTAATAAAATATTAGTTGAGGGCTGTGCACACTTATGCAACTACATTCTTGTAAGCGCTTGTAAGCATTTTCCATTTTTGCATAAATGTTGTATGTGATGTGAAAAGGCTTTTGTGTGTTCACAATTTCTACTTTTATTAGCATATTTGTCAGTCTTGAATGTTTAAGATAATGAAACTACTTTTAATATTAGACAAAGATAACCCAAGTAAACACAAAATGCTGTTTTTAAATGAGTTCATTTATTGAAGGAAAATGCTGTTCAGCCCTACCTGGCTTTAAGTGAAAAAAAGTAATTGCTACTAAATCAACCAGTTAATCAAATTCAATTGACTACTGGGTTTAATTTCAGTAGCCACACCCAGGCATGATTACTGCCAGACCTGTTGAATATAAACATCCCTTAAATAGAAGTCTGGCAATGTGAACAGGCTAGAAGGTCTCAAAAAAGCAGGACATGATGCCACTTTCTAAAGATATTCAAGTACAGATGCAAAACAAAGTCACTGAAATCTACCAGTCTGGAAAGGGTTACAAAGCCATTGCTAAGGCTCTGGGACTCCAATGAACCACAGTGAGAGCTGTTATCAACAAATGGAGAAAACTTGGAACAGTGGTGAACCTTCACAAGGGGTGGCCAACCTACCCAAAGTTTACCTAAAGCACACTCATCCAGAAGGTCTCAAAAGAACCCAGATATCTAAACAACATCTAAAAACCTGCAGGAATTATTAGCTTCAGTTAAGGTCAAATTATTTCCACAATAAGAAAGACAAGGGGCAATAGTGGCATCCATGGGAGAGTTGCAAGGCTCAAAACACTGCTGACCAAAAAGAACACAAAGGCTTATCTCTCATTTTCCAAAAAATATCTAGACCACCCACAAAACTTTTTGGATAATACTCTGTGGACTGATGGGTCAAGGGTAGAACATTTGGGAAGACATGGGTCCTGTTACATCTGGTGTAAATTAACACCACATCCCACCATAAGAACATACCAACAGAATGGTCAAATATGGTGGTGGTAGTGTGATGATCTGGGGCTACTTTGCTTCTGGAGGACCTGGAAAACTTGACGGAACCATGAATTCTGCTCTTTATCAGAAAATTCTGAAGGAGGATGTCTGTCTGTCAAGCTAAAGTGCATTTGGGTTATACAGCAGGACAATGAGCCAAAGCACACAAGCAAGTCCACCTCTGAATGGCTCAAAAGTATTATATACACACTGATCAGACACAGCATTAAAACCGTTGACAGTTGAAGTGAATACAATTGATTGTTTTACTACCATGGCACCTGTCATGGGGTGGTATATGTTAGGCAGCAAGTTAACAGTCAGCTTTTGAAGTTCTTGAAGGCCAAATTGTGATAGCTAGGCAACTGGTTCAACGAATCTCCAAAACAGCAGGTCTTGTGGGCTGTTCCTGGTATGCAGTGGTTAGTACCTAACAAAAGTCATCCAAGGAAGGACAACCGGTGAAACAGTGACAGGGTCATGGGCACTCAGGACTCACTGATGTGATGTGATCTGGTGATCAGAACACACAGTGTATCACAGTTTGCTTGTATGGGGCTGTGTAGCTGCAGACCAGTCAGAGTGCCCATGCTGACTCCTGTACACCATGGAAACACCTACAATGGGCACATGAGCATCCGAACTGGACCATGGAGCAATGGAAAAGTTAGATGAATCACATTTAATTTGACATCATGTTGACTTTGCCTTCAAATTCCCCAGATCTCAATCCAACTGAGCATCAGTGGGATGCGGGACAAACAAGTCAGATCCATGGAGGACCCAGGTCACAACTTACAATACTTAAAGGATCTGTTGCTAATATCTTCATGACAGATACTACAGCACACCTTCAGAGGTCTTTTGTCCATGTCAGGTCAAAGCCTACACAATATTAGGGAAGTGGTTTTAATGCTATAGCTCATTGGTGTATATGAGGTATGTCCGGAAAGTAATGAGAATTATTACAAACAATTTATTTAATGAAATAATTCAATATTATCAACTTCAACTATGAGGGTCTTCAGAGTCTTGGTTTCAGCTCTGTGGATGTTCTTTACTGTGTGGAAGTGGTGGCCTTTTAAACGTATTTTAATCCTGGCTTTCTGGTAGAATTCATTATGAACGATCCATTGAGAATCTACAAAGATGATAAACAGTGGCTTGATTTTTGATTTCGTCATGCGTGCTTTCTTTGGGCGAGGTGATGTTGTCATGCGCCATTCAGCACTTTGGTTTTTTTTGTCTCAGGATCGTACTCGAACACTCGTGATTCATCTCCTGTGATCACTCTGCCCAGGAAATTGCACTCTCTTGATAAACTATCCAACATTTGCTCAGAACTCGTTTGCGTTGTTCCAGTGACGAGGCACTTCAGCGGGGTTTCACAAAAACACACATCTGGACATCGCGAAGGTCAAAAGGTGAAACAATTTTATACAGACACATTACACTGTGTGTAGTGTGTGTGTCTCAGAAGAGCTGCTACAGCTTTTATATCCATACACTGGGGTCCTTTGGGGTATGTGTTCATTTTTATCAGTGTTTACATGATAATGATTCTGCATGTGTGGACTGGCAGTAAGCATTGTCACTGGATGAATGGTAGGACAAAACAAAGACACACCTGAGGCTGTCAGAGTACAGTCTCTCTCACACACACACACACACACACACACACACACACACACACACACACACACACACATACAGTATACTGCAGTGCTGGCACCTAAGAGTCCGGAGTTTGTGTACGTACAATCACTTTTGTGTTTATGTGCCCAGAGATAAGTTTATTCATAATGGCAGCAGCCTGAAAGCTTAAAAGGTTTTCTCAATTCATCATTAAATAGACTGATGAAATACATACCAGCTAACTGTAAGCCAGTTCATTTTTACTGAGAATAATGCCCGTGACTTTTTATTAGTAGTAATACACAGTAATAGACAGGATTCATGTTCTGGATTACAGTTTTACAACCATGCATATACAACCATACACAACCATGAAACACTTCAGAATTCAGTCAGAAAAAAAGAAAAAAAAAGTTGTCTTTAGGAAGACTCCTTTGTCATTCAAAGCACAACTAACAAGCTAAACTAATAAACTAAAAACGACTTGAAGCATTGCAAATTGCATATATAATGTGTTGCTGTATCCTCCAGTTTGACACAGATTACCATAGTGTTGCATTGCAAAAAAAAGAAAAGAAAAAGAATGAGTAAATATTTTAATACTAAACAATTTTAAAATGCTGCAATATTTTTTATTACAGCAATATGCTAAAATGTCTGTGTTACTGTACAGGCTTTCTACAGCACCACTACGAGAAGTCTGCTGTAGCCCTAATGCTGCTCTTGTTTTCTGTATTTACTGTCAAACTTTTGCATGTATGAACTTCACAATTAGTACACAATTCTCGTTTGCTTTGCATTTTGTAAATGCACAAAACAAGAGATCATATGTTTACTGAGTAGCATATGTTACTGTATCCAGCCTTATAATCATTCGCAAATATTTCATGCCAACAGCTGAAAAAACTTTTGAGCTCTTGTTTTGGCTCAGCCTAGATGTCACAATTGGGTTTGATAAATATATATTCATTCAGTACTGAAAATGAAGGAATGTTTTTTTTTTCTTTTTCCCAGAAACCAAAAATAGCATTTTTTTCAGTGTGTAATGAAACAAATTACAAAATTACAGCATTCCCTAGCAGGCTTTACTGTATATGTTCGTGTATTATGCTGTAGTACAGAAAAGAACAATACATTAAATTGATTATTCTAATTAAAAAACAGAGCAATTATAGCAATTTTTCCTTTGCCTCTTTTCGCATCCATTTTACTCACATAGACTAAAGACAGCAAATGCCAAACCAAAGATGGCCCCTTTTGTATATGTGGTAATGAGGCATGAACAAAAAAACCAGGGTAGGTCTTTAGCTGAAATGACACCCAGGTGGTTTGTATTATATAGCTGGACCACTTGAAGCATTGCAAAAATGTATATATTACTCTACTATGTGTTGCCCTATCCTTTGTTTTGGCATCATTACGTAATGTTGCACTGCAAAAACAGAACTGGGTCATTACTCGACAAATCACCTAGAGATCCTCAGATGACCTCCTACTACAATGGTACACTGAAATCTGAAACCGGCAAGCAATCCAGAAGTCTGCTGTAGCCCGACGTAATGCTGATCGTGCTCTCAGCATTTTGTCTTCACACTACTGCGTGTGGTAAATTTACATAGTTGTAGTTTATGCAGTTATTTAGTCTCTTTCTCTCGCTGATAGACCAGGAGTTAAATCTGCAATAGTAAGAGTGAACAAATCTCTCCAGCAATAACTCTGTCTATATTTTACCTATATACTCTGCATGCACATTGCGCTTTTGATTGGAATTGTGATTTGATTATAACAACAACAACAACAACAACAACAACAACAAAAACACTTTCTGCTAGAATAATCAGCCTTATTTCAAGCATACAGTTTCATTTATCTGTCAAAATGCAGCATATTTCCATCTACAGTGATGTAGAACAGGTTCATGTTAATATATGGTGAATATGTTGGGTTTTTTTTTAAGTGGACATGGTACTGAGACAAGTGTGGAAATGACATGTTGAGAATTTTACTTTCTTGAGATTTTTGAGTCATAATTGTCCAGTTTTAATACAGATTAAACCCTTTCTCATGTCTCATTTTTATGCGCTTCTTCATATTTTCAGTGATGAGTTAAAAACTAATAGTGGGTTAAAATAATTCTACTGTATTATTAAAAATAAAATGTAGGGTATTTTTCAGGTAAATTCTACGAGAGAGTTATCCCCTGGGACAACCCTTAAAGAAAATGTTTGTATTCAACCGAAGTATCCAAGAGTGTTCCCAGACAAATTAATCTGGGATGCTGAAAACCCTTTTTTAAAGACATTTATCATGTATCGAGCCTTAAACGTTGGCACATAGTCGAGTAGACATATGCATCAGTGATTTCACCTTAAAGAGGCACTCAAATAAAATAATTCACATGCATTTCAATTTCAATTCAATTCAATTTATTCATTTATAAGCCTGTTTTGCTTTTCTCCTCACTGCTGTTAAACTCCTATTAAAGTAATTAAACATCTACAGTGCACTGCAATGCACCAAAGTACCAGTAATACCGTTTTTTTCCCGCAACAAAGGCAGATTTCTAAATTTCCTCCATTTGCATGATATTTTTAACAAGAGAAAAAATAATTGTACAATCATCAGGTTTATTAGACAATGGTTTGTCAGTAAAGAAAATAACATTATGTAACAGAGAAAAAGAATAACGAAGTTGATGAACTCTGTTGAGTTTTAGCTGCAAAAACAGAAGCAAGTGAGACAGAGTCTCCAGAAGAATGTTTCAGATTCTGCAAGATGCTTAGTAAAATTTCTTTCTAAAGTACATTTCTTTGTACAATGCAACTGATACTACTGATTTCTGAAGCCATCTTTGCTTTACGGCATTTATTTACACGTGCCCATGACTTCTGCCCATTATGGTGTGCACGCTCTTCGTGTTGTACAGTGTTCTTGTGTGAAATGCACAGCATCTCAAATAGGAATTGATTTCCTTGTAAATGGTTCACCAGACGTATTGGAAATGGAGCAGCTTTGATTTAAACGCCAAATGTTTACACAGCTTTACTTCTATACTCTTTTCGTTCAGGAAAGAAGGTTGGTTCTTTCCAGATCTTTTTTTTTTTAGACGTGTACCTCAAAGCAGTCAGATGAATGATAACCTGTGATAACGTATTTGCTGTGATGGTAATTGATTGACGCCTGATTGCTTCGCCATTGACTAGAAGCATATAATGGACAGCAGCGCAATCCTGGTTCAGTAATCGTCACCTGACCACAGTAATGGGCATTCATAATCTGTAGAAGATGATCAGTGTATTGATTGCTATTGATTACTGGTTGTTATTCATCTGAGACGAAAATTACCACTAGGATGACATGAAGACGTCCATGCGTAAAGCAGTCACTGCACACACACACACACACACACACACACACACACACACACACACACACACACACACACACACACACAAACTGATTGCTCCTTAAAAAAAAATCGGATTTACTGGTAAAATGGTTTATATAGGTATAGATATTGCTCTCACCCAAGCGCATGGAGAGCCGTATAAAGCTCAGCAGGATTTTAGTTTTGGGTTTTAGACAGGTTAGGTAACGCAGCGCACAGACGCACAGACGCACAGACGCACAGAGACACACGCAGGCGCGCACGCACACGCACACGCCGCTTCGCCCTATAGTCAATATAAGTCTGATTAGAAAAACGTCTCATTCTCACTGGAGTTTCCGGCTGTTACGCGCACCGCTTATCTAATTGCCCAAAGAGTCATTAGTGGCCGTAATGGAGCGGATTCTTGAGTCACCCCAGAGGACTGCGGGTCAGGGTCACGACCGAGCTCATGCGTCAAAACTGCGCCAAAAAATCCATCCTAAACCTCCAAAGCGCACGAACTGAGAGCCGAAACAAGAGACGTGAAAGACTGTAACAGTGTCCAAGCGCACGTCGGAAACGTGCAAAGGGAACAGCTACACGACGCGGCCGGGGGGTCTGCTGAATGAGTTAGGAATAAAAAAAAAAAAAAGGGATTTATCTCGAGCTCATCAGGATCCAGCATGAATTCATCACGTCATTAGTAGATCAATGATTGTTTTAAACGAAAAAAAAATTAATAAATAAAATCAAAAAACAGAACACCTGCCTGCGTAAAGGACTCTGTCTGGCATGACGCACGAGTTCCCGAGAAAGCTGTACAGCAGGCTGTGTAACAAAGATGCATTTAAGATGAAATATCCAAGAAAGTATAGGAGAGGAGTCTCTCTCTCTATCTGTCTCTCTCTCTCTCTCTCTCTATCTATCTATCTCTCTATCTGTCTCTCTCTCAGTACGCGCGGGCGCATGTGTGTAGAGAATAACATGCAAACAGACTTCAATTCATGGGGAGAATATTCAGATAGTCTGCGTTTTCTAAAGTTGTTTGTTTGGTTTATAT
>JAOVVH010153733.1:0-12453 GCA_028566435.1 Scorpiodoras heckelii | reverse complement strand
CATTTGAAGTATTTCAAAAGATTTTATTAGAGCTGGATCTTCTAAAATTTTCAGCAAAAGTTTACTCTTTGCAGAGAAAACTACTGATGTAAGAAGGAAAACGGTGCACTTTCACAATTAATACTTGCACTTATTACTTACTTGCTTTTGTGCAGCATGTGAGACTATTGAAACAGTTTGGCAGTTTGGCAGTTGAAAGACAAAGATAATTGCTTTTGTCCTTACACTGTGATACTTAATACTTGCACCTGTTACTTTCAGTGATTTTTATTTAAATATTTTTGTTTGTTTAGTGCAGCAAGTGAGACTTTAGATAGAGTTTGGCAATTGCTTGAAAAATGTACAGAATTAGTTTTGTCCTTGACACTGTGACACTTAACACTTGCAGCTCTACTGTTTCTATTTTAGTTGTAATTTGTATTTTGTGCAGCAAGTGAGAGTTTAAAAACAACGATGGTTTAAAGATGGACCTCATTTTTTTAAACCTTACTTTTATTTTTAATCGTGTAGAATTTTATTTGAGCTGGATTTTCTAAAAAAAAATTTGTTAAACATTTACCCTTTCCAAAGAAAACTACTGAAAATGTGAGCTTAATACATGTAACAATTTGTATATTTTGCAAGTGAGAAAAGTTTTCGCTTGAAAGTTGGATATATTTTCTTCTTTTTTTTTGTAGAATGAATCATGTAAAATTCTTTGCATCGACATTGCATGCACACACACACACACACACACACTTGCTCACACAACACAGCACACATGCCCTAAATACACATGTAAAAAGTTTTAATAGAGCTGATTGTTCTAAAATGTTCTTAAAATAATAACAAAGAAAGTTGTGCACTGTGACACTTAATACATTGACACTTAAATTTTTTATTTACTTTTTTATTATTTTTACTTGACAGCTTGACAATTTGGTTAAAAGATAGATTTGTAACATTTTGACTGTTAATTGAAAATGCATTTTCTTTATTGGCGCAAAACAATAAAAAAAGTTGTTACAAACTGTGTTACTTCACAACAGTGGCTTTTGTATATAGATGCCATTTATTAACAGCTAAAGAAATTAATACTACAATAAATAAAATATTTGGCAGGTAAGCATTACTAACGAATTTCTAAATTACTACTACTACTACTTGTACGTAAATATTAAAAGCCATGGCATAATATGGTGCTACACTGTTTGAGTGAAATCTACCAAGATAGTGATTAAAATCTAATGGAATAAAGGTGTTGCAAATTAACCTTTACTAAAGAATTTGTAATTAAATCCACTGAGAATTATGAGTAACCTTCACTTGAATATATGCTCTGTTAAATTTACTAGCTGTTTTTTCATGGAAAAACTTTCCTACGTTTTTTTTTTAAAAGTAAATCCTACTCCACGTTTTTTTTTTTTTTTCAGTGTGATTTTCATGAAAAACTGGTTTTGAAAAAGACACCAGATGGTTTTTTTTTGTGTAGCTAATATACAGAATGTATTATTTTAGACCATTATTATTTAACGAGATGCATGATGCTAGTTAACCATGTGATGGATGGACAGCATGTCATTTTGAACACAGGACCTGCTAATAGAATTGTGTTTTTATAGAGTCTTTTACAGAAATGAGTAAATCAGTGCTGATGGAGCCTAGGGGGTAGCAAGAGACATTGAGAAGAGAGAAATACCCTGCATATTATTCACTTATTCTCACGTCATATAGTCTATGGATTCTACCTCATCAGGAAAAGAATGTTCAGTTAATGCATATGAAAGGAAAACAAGAATATATAGATGTTACAGAAGATTCTGGATTTCAAAATATTATTTGAAGTGAGTATATGAACATATCGAGGAGGCTATAGCACTTTCTTCCTCTTTGTGGAACACCACTCCATCTGGTTGATTTCTCCATTTCACTGTGGTGTCTTCTGCCATCCCATAGTCCTGCAGTGTCTGCTTGATCTGATAAAGATAATAAAAGTTTTATTACTCCATAATACAGAACAGAGATGTGATTCTCCTGTAATATAACATAAAAATGCTACAGCAACTCCAAAGAAAACATCAGATTCAGATTACAGTAGATGTGTCAGAGCATGATGAAGACTCTGACTGCAGTAATGAGGAGGGGACATGTACTGTACATAATGAGCAGCATGCTGTGAAGGATCGGTCCTACCTGCTCCAAGATGGCCTCCTTTACTGCAGGATTGTTCACATCCTGCTTGGACTGGACCTTCACCTTCATGATTTGCTTTTTTCCTGTTGTAACTAAATGTAGAAATATAACAACACATTCAGTGGATATAAAATGTTTACATGTCCCTGTTTAAACTTCAGTCTTTTTGGTAAAAATTAAACCATGCCAGATCTTTTTCCACATTTAATGTGATACTGCAACCTGCAATAAAAAAAGATTAAATAAAAAAAAAAAAAGTTTTTTGGGGAAAAAACGTACAATACGTTACACCTGTCGCCTCAAGAGGGCGACAAAAACGCCCTCTTAAGAACTACACATTCCAGAAAGCCAATGCTAACTAGCTACACCTGGTGCTCATCCAGTTCATCAGCCATAGATCCATGCTGGCGAAAATAAATAGTCTGAGTGAACTCTTCCCAGCGTGGATCAACTTCGACTTTATCTTGAAGAGTGTCTGCATTTGCCCGTTTTGCCTTTCTAAGATAAGTACTCGTTCTCTGAAAATTTTATCTTCATTATTTTTGTCCCTAGCTTTATTTCTGGTCACTTTGCCTTAGTCTGTGTTTTTGTCTTTTGTTTCACCACTTCGTGCTCGCCTGGGTCTCCCTTCGGCTTTTGAACTCATAACGTTATTGTTTTGTTGTTACTTTGCCCTAGTGTTTTTGCCCCATGCTTTGTGCTTGTTTTCATAATGCTGTTCATATTGTTTTTCTCGCCACCTGTGTGCAAAATAACTTAAAATATAAACTACAAAATAATAAATTACTGCATTTGACTCCGGATTTAGTGTGGGATCATTACATAATAACCTGGTTGCATAAGCGTCCAAACCCTTTTATAATGGGGCATTTAACAGACCTCATGAATAACCAATAACATTCAAGCTGAAAATAGAAAACTACAGAAACCCAAAAGTAATTATCATCAACCTATTTGATGTGATTCTAATTATTTCCAAATAAGTATTAGTATAATATCCAAATAAATTTGTGTGTAGGATTTACTTGCCATCTTCTTGGTTTCATGTGACTGCTGAAGCTGTGGTCCACAAATAGCTTACAGAGCATGTACGTACATTATCTCATTGTCAAACAATATCAATCAAGACGTCAATACAAAATAAATTCCAAAACATTAAATGTATCCTGGAAGACCATGAAGGCTATCATCCAAAAGTGGAATAAATGTTGTACCACAATTATATCACCAAGAACGGCACATCCTTCTAAATTGATGAAAGGACCAGAAAAAAACATATCAGAAATGCTAGAAGTAACATACAGCAACATTAAAGGAGCTGTAACAACACCTGGCAAGTGCTGGTCACTCCCTGCATGTGAGATCAATAGCATGTATTCATCACATACTGTATCTGGGCTGTGGGGTGTGGTTGTTAGGTGGAAGCCCTTTCTTTTTAAAAAGGTCGTAAATTATTTGAATGTTTTCCCATGTTAGATGAGCAGGTTTATATGGGCAGTCCTGGCCTCAGTTTGGATTAGTGAACAATTTCTGAGGTGGAATTATTGTCCCTATGAGGTGTTGTTCTTTCTTACTAAAAAAAAAAAAAAACAATTCACAAGCATCTTCTTTATATCAGCTAATCAACAAATTTTACTTCCTAGCTCAATAATAACCCAATGTACAAAACCAAGTCAACAAAGGAATGGCTTCAGAAGAAGATCAATGTTTGGAATGGCCCAGTCAGAGCCCAGACCTAAATCCTGTACACAGAAGATCCCCTCACAATCTGATGGATTTAAAGCAAGATTTGTAAGGACGTGTGGGATACAATTCAGTATATTAACTAAGTATATTCTTTTACAAAAACACTGTAAACGAGTGCTGTATTACAAGCAGAAGCTGTAATGATCCCACACTGAAGGTTGGAGTCAGTTGCAGTTTTATTGTTAGACGCAGGTGGCGACAAAAAAAAACAAAAACACGAAAACATGCAATATGAAAAAGCACAGAGCGTGGTGAACAAAAAACGGCAGCAAGGGACGAAAAGGCAAAAACATAAGTTCAAAAGCTCAGAAGTTTCAAAAATCGTGGAGGGAAAGCAGGGCAGAGCACACCATGCTCTGGCAGCAGAAAACTGGAAAGAGAACAAAGAACGAAACACTAACGTGAGAACGTGAGTTCAAAAGCACGGGGGAAAAAAAAAAGGCAAAGTCCACAAAACGGCAAAAATAGGAACAAAGTACTTAACTTAGGATTCTTTGAGGCAGATGCGAAGCATCCGTGAAAAGAGCTTACTGTTGATCCACACTGGGGAGAGTTTTCTCAGCTCTTTTAGTTTCCCCAACAAGATGACCAGTAGGTATATCTTGTTGCAGCGTGTTCACGGGAGCTGTAATTAGCGCTTGAAGTTCAAGAGTAGGGCACTTTTGGCGCCCTCTCGTGGACACGGACGTAACGGAAGCTAATTAACTATTTAAGGAGTGAGCACACTTCCGCAACCAGTCATTCTGTTTATTTTTTATTTTTATTTTTTGTATTAAAAAACTGGAATTTTAACAGGGGATTTAACAAGGGAAACAGTACAGTATTTATATCCACTGTACAAACCTTAACATTTGAGCAATTAAACTTAAATTCTAAAAACAGTTTACATTTGTCTAAATATGAGACTGAATGAAATTTTGACTCACATGAGTAACAGTAGAAAGGCATTATGCCTGAGCACTGTGCATCAACAACCTGACCATTATTTAAATAACCACAGTTGTCATTCCCATGCAGGTTATTAGGTTTTCCAGGCATCCAGGTGATGGTAGTGTTGGTAAAGTTGTTTTGGTCTGTCCACTTCCAGGCGTCTCTGAACAGACCAAACCAAGTCCAGCCATACGTCATCTTCACTACAAATGTGTTTTCTGTTGCATTTCTTATAGTGGCGAGATCCGTATAATATTTTCTGCAGTAAGCCTGAGCTTCAGACCATGACATTAAATTAGAGATGTAAATGTAGCTCTCATTTTCAGGTTTGGTGCCTGTGAGAATAAAAAAATAATATACGTATGATTAACATATATATTAGTTATAAGCTAAATATATTGTATTTGGATGAGGAAGTTAAACAGGCTACAACGATTATGCTAAAACTAAGATCGACAGCACATCATTTGCTAAGCACACTAAATTTCACAGTTAAAAAAAAAAGAGGGGGTGTTTTTGATTGTTGACCCCGTTAAGATTAGGTGTTTATCATATTTCCTACTTTCAAGCACAGTTCATTGTAATGAGAACTCTAAAAGCACAGTCAAGAGCATTTTAATAATACGACCTTCACTACTGACTAATATTACATATATGTTGTTCCTTACCATCAAAGCACACAGAGGGTAATAGAGCATAACATGGCTCATCATTCCAATTCCATGGACCTATCGCCCCACAGAACTGATGACCACCCATGTTGTTTGGCTGTCCTCCACACCAAAATGCAGTTCCCAGTGACACATTTCCCATGGACCAGCGCCAGGTGTTAATGGCATCGTACAGCCCAATCCATGCACTGGAACTGAAGTGTTGTCTCTCTGCTTCATACTGAAGTTGAACCAAGTTGTCATCACTTTCTATGATAGCCAGATCATTGTGTGTGGCTCTGCAGTAAGCCTGGGCTGCACTCCACGTTTTCCCCTGCTGGATCAGGTAGTACTTACGAGGGACAGAAAGGCCAAGGGGAACGAATCCTGTAGAGGAGTTTTTAAGGTTTTATGCAATGTTTTGCATGTCAATGTCAATGTCAATGTCAATTTTATTTAATAATGGACAATGAATAAAGCAGCTTTACAGAAATCTGGATACGGATTTAGATCAATACCTCTCTCTCTCTCTTACACACATACACACACACACACACTTCTCTCACCTGTGAAAAACAGGAATATGAACAGATGCCGCTTCATCACTGATGCGTTGCTGGGAAACTCTCTAAGAAATAAAAATGAATGTGATTAAAATCCCTCAGCAGTCCTGATCAAATCAGTGACTGCGGCAAAACTGATAAAGTACCTAATCACCTCGTATGATTATATTTGAAAGTAAACAGAAATCACTACAGGGGATTTGTAGTCAGTAATATAATTAGTGAATAATTATCATTCCTCGAGCTGTGTTGTGTGGAACGGGATTCAGAGTCACTGCCATTGTAGGTAATAACAGCAAAATGACACATCTAAATCACGATTATATTATTTTATTTTTCTGCATTCATGGTGTTTACCGTTTCTCATGAAAGACTTGGTAATTACAAGAAGTGAGTATTAATTAATAATTATAATTTAGCTATAAATAAAATAAAATTCCCTACCTGCACGATGCACATCACTTGTAACCCCTCTCGTGTATTTAGTGTTTTTACTTTTAATAATAACAGTTTTATGCACATTTAACCAATTTGCGATGATAATAACCTGCTTGATCCACCCTGAAGACCTACTTCTGTTTGGAGTCTCATTATCAGAAAATCATTTGCTGCTGCTGAGGACGGCTCCACACGGATAGCCTAAAGATCATCATGATGGACACCTTAAAGATTCACTGAGACACCATGAATTTGGCTTTGGACAGCAACTGATATAAACAGCTTCCCTACAATGGCTAGGACTGTACTAATCATGAACAGTTTTACACTCCATCAGTGAACAGTCTATAACTTCAACAATTTAGACTTCATGTTAAAGCTTTAATGACTTTACTGGTTACAAATGCAGTTGTTTAATTATATAGCACACAGATATAGAAGGGATTATTTATTTATTATTATCCAGTGTCACATAGACGAGGGTGGGTTCCCTTTTGTGTCTGGTTCCTCTGAAGAATTCTTCCTCATGTTGTCTCATTTCCTTGCTCTCATCACCTCTGGTTTGCTTTGTTAGTGATCATTTTTATAAATTTAAAATGTATATCCATAATGTACAGTATATAGTTATATAAAGGTATATTTTGACTACTGTTAAAAGTGCTGTACAAATAAAATTGAATTGATTTGAATATTACAGTTCAGTATGCAAACAAAGTGTTGTATTTCTATTTAAATTAGGATTTTTAATCCTCAGGAGTGGGTACAGATTTTCCTAACAGTCACATGTTAAACAGGCTAATAGCAAACAATAAAAAATGGTTTTAGGTGATCACCTGAAAAATCATTAAAAATAAAAAATGCTAAACTAGTAGTGAACTATTTATAAAACTAATCTCTGGAAATGCATTAGTGATTAACCGAATTCAGTGTAACACTACTTTGTGTCCTGTGTGAAGTAGTCAGATATTCACAGCTGATGATTTTTGAGTATTAATTATATCTATTACTCACAGCTTAGTTTGTGAAAAAAAACGTGTTTCTTTCATCAGGTTTAAACTCACAAAATTCTTCTAGAAAAAAAATAACACAAACGTACCAAACACACTAAACATCACAAATGTACTAAAATGTAATTTATAATTTCTATAAAATGTTTACCTTTATTACGTGGCAGGAAACAACTGAATTATCAAAGTGGATAAGTTTCATACCTGAAAACTGAAAGTATCTAACTATCAGCGTTGTAGCTTTCCCAGATCTCAGTGTCTTCCAGAGGTGTTCTGCAGGATCTGAGTTACTGTTTATGCTCTTTTAGACTTAATACACACCACCTCCTCCTACTCTCCCTATTTTACAAAACAGAGTATATGGAAATCTCTTCTGTTGTGCATGTTTACGGGGCACAACAGAAAAACTGGAGGACTGGAAATATTTATCAAGTTGGCTTTAGTGTGTAGTTTCAGAAATGAGGTTTCAGTCCAATTCTGATGAATAGTCTTATACAGCACAAAGACAGACTTATCAAACTGACCTGTGACCATGGATACAGCTTCATCAGGACATGTTTGGGAACCTGCTACACTACTGACAGATTTACTTTTAATGACACAAATCTAACATGATTCATGTCAAGAATTATCTGTAATATGCTCATTCTACTGAAACGGGGAGAAAATTCTACGTATATAGTTTGCTGAATTATTTGAAAACCATACCCCTAAATAAGTTACTAAATGAGGCACTGCACACCAGAGAGAAAGTAAATTTTAATGTTATTTTGGTAGTTTAGATTTTTTTAGACTTACACTGATCAGCCATAACATTAAAATCACCTGCCTGATATTGTGTATTTCCCACTTGTACCACCAAAACAGCTCTGACCCATCAATGCATGGACTCCACAAAACCTCAGAAGGTTTCTGGCACCAAGATGTCAGCAGCAGAACCTCTAAGTCTTGTGAGTTTCAAGGTTGGGCCTCCAAGGATTGGATATGTTTGTCCGGTACATTCCACAGATGTTTGATTGGATTGAGATCTGGGGGATTTAGAGGCCAACTCGTTGAACGCTTTGTCATGCTTCTCAATTCATTCCTGAACAACGTCTGCAGTGTTATCCTGCTGATAGAGGCCACTGCCATTAGGTAATACTGTTGCCATGGATGGGTGTACTTGGTCTGAAACAATGTTTAGAAAGGTGGTATGTGCCAAAGTTATATTCCAGGAGCCACGTTTTCCCACACACTGCCTCCACCAGCTTGCCTTCCCATAGTGCATCTTGGATCCATCTCTTGCCAAGGTAATCTACATACAAGCACTCAACCATCCACATGATGTAAAAGAAAATGTGATTCATCAGATGAGGACACATTCCATTGCTCCATGGTCCAGTTCTGAAGCTCACAAGCTGTAACATGGAATTAACTGAAACTATGGCTATATTCAAATAACTATCTCTAATATTTGATTATAAGGGCAGCACATAGGTGCAGTTGTTAGAGCTTTAGCCTCATAGCAAGAAGCACCTCGGCTCGATTTCTGAGCTGGACCAGGGTCATCTCTGTGTGGAGTATTCATCTTCTCCCCATGCCTGTGTAGGTTTCCTCCAGGAGCTACCGTTTCCTCCCACAGTCCAAAGACATGCAGTCAGGTGAATTGGAGATACTAAATTGCCCCTAGGTGTGAGTGTTTGTGTGAATGTGTCTGTCTGCCCTGCAATGGACTGGTGACCTGTCCAGGATGTTTCCTTGCCTTCTGCCCAGTGAGCACTGGGATAGGCCCCAGCACATTGAAGAATGTAGTCTGTCAAGCTTCATTCTGGATCAGTTGCAGGCGTTGGATAGCGTGCAGAGACAAACCTGATAAAGACAGAAGTTCTCACTTAGCACGGATAGCAGAAAATGTCCTAGATTGTGTAGACATGGCAGGTTCAAGCTAAAATCCCAGAAATACTATGTCTCCTGCGTCTTTATCTCTTTTCAGTGGTTATGGGGTCATTGTGACACTAAGCTCTGAGCCCCAAGCCCGAGATTGAGGGATCCATTCAGTCAATCTATCAATCAGTCTTTGCTGAATTTCTGGTCTATTTTAAGTAGCTTCTTAAACCCACCTCTGCAGGCAAGCATTTTTAAAAAAAAATCCCATCCCTGTATTATTTTGTGACTTGTTTTTATTTGGTCTGACCCTTTTTTCACCATTTGTGTGTTGTGTTTATATTATAATATGTTTACATTTATTTGTTTGCCTTGATGTTTGTGGAGCACTTTGTAATTGTGTGTTTTGAAAGTGCTATATAAATAATGATTTCCTTCCTTCCTTCCTTACTGTTCATCACAGTTGATTAATCTCCATGTCATGAACTTGTGATCTCCTCAGACAAGTTTCAGACCCCACCTTCTGTCATTGCACATGACCCTGGGGTAAGCATGGATAATCAACTTTTCTTTTCCTCTCACATTTCTAATCTGACATGCTCATTACAACAGCAGAAGGATTCATCCTTTTTATCCACACAGGCACCTCAGGTGCTTGTTCATTCCCTTATAATTTAGAGACTGGACTACTGCAAGTTGCTCTTGACACATCTGCCTCTTTGCACCATTCATCCTGAAAATGATCCAGAATGCAGCTGCATGACTAGTTTTCAACCTTCATAAGATCTCTCACAACATCCTATTGGTACATTCTCTCCAGGCTTCCTGTAACTGGGTACCTCACATTGAACACACTGATGCTTGCCTACAAAGCCAAAAATGGACCAGCACCCACTTACCCTAAAGCACTTACAACGCCCCACATTGCACCACACTCTCTCCAGTCCTGTAGGACTGCTCGGATGGTCTCACGATCTCTCAGGGTACAAGGTAAGTAAGTATCAAGCCTCTTCCCTGTTCTGGCACCTAGGTGGTAAATGAACTTTCTGTAGATGTCCAAATAACTGAGTAACTCCTCAAACAATGACTAAAAATCTATTTCTTCATGGAGTACTTAAAATAACATTTTATCGTGTGTCTTTAATGGTTACAGTGTTAATATGTGGATGGACTGGTGTCTGTGAGTTAAATCGGAGTTAAAACAGATTTAGCTCATTTGCAATAGGTTCCCTGACACCATTTGGTTCCCAGCCTGTTTGTAGAAAGTTGTGATCCTCATTCCACTTCAGATAAATCTGCCATAGCCTGCATTCCAGGTTTTCCCTGTAGTTGTCTTTCCCAGAGCTTTTTTAAGCTTTTGTCACAAAACACATGATGCTCCAGTGTTCGTGTTACCCAGGGCTGCTGGTTAGAGCTGAGAGTTTGTCTATTTTATTAACCAGGGACCAATCAGCCAAAGAGCTATACCAGTGGTGAAGCATGGTGGTGACAGCATCATACTATGGGGCTGCTTCTCTTCAGCTTCTCTTAAACTGGGGCTATAGTCAAGATAGAGAGAATAATGGATAGCTCCAAATAACAATTTATTTGTTAACCTTCAGGCCTTTGATATCTGAAATTTAAGGCAAGGCAAGTTTATTTATAGAGAACCTTTCATACACAAGGGCAATACAAAGTGCTTAACAGAGTCAAAAGAAACAGTAAAAAACAGTTAAATTATGAGGAAGATTGAAAAAATAAGTCATTTTAAACAATTAATATAGTGCAATAAAAGGAAATACATAAAAGGCATTTAGATGACTTGAATTTGGCAGTAATTGAAAACATGATTAAAATGATTCAAACAATTAAACTGATACAACTGTAAAGTGCCGTTACAGAATAAAAAGTGAGGAGTGTTTTAACCTGAGCTGTAATTCTGCTCAAACAAGAATGTTTAAGTCTTGAATTAAAACTGTCTAAAGTCGGGTCTCTTCTAATGTTCTCAGTCAGCTGGCTCCATTTAAGAGCAGTATAGTAGCTAAACGCCGCTTCTCTGTGTTTAGTTTTCACCTGAGGCAGGACTAACTGACCAGTTCCTAAATATCTGAGAGTTCTGCTTGGCTCATATCTCTGTAGCAGATCTGATAAATACACAGGTCCTACACCATGAAGACATTTATAAACCAGTAACAACACCTGAAAGTCTATTCTGTAACAGACTGGTCTCCAGTGTAAGGATTTAAGAACAGGTCTGATATGATTTCTTCCTTTATTCCTAGTGAGAACTCTGGCAGCTGCATTTTGAATCAGCTGAAGCTGTTTAATGGTCTTTTTTGGAAGTCCAGTTAAGAGACCATTACAGTAATCAATCCTGCTAGAAATAAAAGCATGGATAAGTTTCTCCAGGTCTGGTTTAGTCAAATAATCTCTAATCTTACTGATGTTCTTAAGATGGTAAAATGCTGATCTAGTAACTGCTTTAACATGACTACTAAATCTGAGATCTGAGTCCATTAGTCCACCAAGGTTTCAAGCTAGTTCTTTAGACTTGAGGGTTCTCACGTTGAGATATGTAGGCAATCTGTTTCTTTCATTGCTGTTCCCAAATAGAATAATCTCTATTTTATCTTTATTCAACTGCAGAAAGTTGTGTCCCATCCAGTTAGTGATATGTTCAAGGCAATTACACAATGCGTCAACTGGACCAGAGTCATTTGGGGAAAGGGCCGAGTAGATCTGAGTATCATCTGCATAGCTGTGGTAGTACAGCCCATCGTCTTGTAGAATCTGGCCAAGAGGAAGCATGTTTAGATTAAATATTAGACCAAGAATAGAACCTTGTGGGATACCACAGGTCACTGGCACGTTCTCAGAAATAATATTTTCTATTTCTACAAAGTCGTTCCTGCCTTGCAGGTATGAACCGAACCACTTTAGGACTGTTCCTTAGAGTCCAACCCAGTTTGCAAGTTTGTCTATAAGAATTTTATGCTCAGAGGTATCAAAGGCAGCACTGAGATCAAAAAGTAATAGAAGAGATATTTTGCCAGCCTCTGTATTTAAGCGAATGTCATTAATGACCTTAATTAGAGCTGTCTCAGT
>JAOVVH010153654.1:0-12466 GCA_028566435.1 Scorpiodoras heckelii | reverse complement strand
TATAAATGACAATATGATATGGAAAATATAATAAATTATTGAAAAGATTTGCATATTTATATGTTTAATGATTACACTTATGTTATTATCAAATTTATTATATATAAAATATTTAAAAATATTTTTTAATTGCCATACTTTTTCATTTACTTGTTTCTAATACTGTAATGAACCTTGTTCGAGGAGTTGGAAACAGGTGCAGATATTTAATGAACACACCGATGGAGACAAAAACAAAGATTCTATATAAACAGGAAAAGAAAACAGCGTGAATGTGAAAACCAAAACACTCGGGGAAAAAAGGCAAAACATAAACAAAAACCTGCTGTAGTAACATGGAAAAAGAGGCAGATCAACACACAGTCCACATAGCATGAGAAGATGCAATGATCCACGCTGGAGATTGCTTTAAAAAGTCCTTATAGAATCCCCAGTGTGGGCTCTAGGTAGAGTGCCTAACAATCACCAGGTGTAGCTCGTGAGGCAAAAGCTAGGGTTTTGTTGTTCAAGGCTGTAGTCCCATGAAAGGGCGTTTTTGGTGTCCTCATATGGCCATGGACGTAACACATACTACATATTTATATATAACAACCATATAATTTTAAAAATGTTTTTAGATATTTACATATAGGATATAACATGGATAGTATACCATACTCATAAATCACAAATCTTAAATAGTATTAGTTTATAAATTGGCATTTATCTCATTTTCTAAAGTTTGTCCCTAAATTAGAAAAATGTAATTAGTTGTTAAATGGGATATACAACCTAAGATGTTTATTAAAACAAAGAACGCTTTAAAATAATCATTAAAATAAAGGCAGCTCTGTGCATAAAAACATGAGAATTAAACACACACACATTAAAATTTACCTGTTGTTCCATAAGACAAATGAGCATTTAGGACTTTTTATATGTTAATTAGTATTCAGGTTTAGGACAACACTTAACAGGTGATAAAAAATTCCTAATCTACTGGATTGGGCCCTTAAGTTAACTGTGATGCTCAGGATATGTGCCTATTGTTTTACACAAGTTCAATAAAGTTTTTTTTTGTTACTATTAGAAGAGAGGAAAAAATGTCATTCACAACAATATATAGAAAACCTATATAGCTGAATGGACTAAAGCGGCTGTTACGTCCGCTACCACGAGAGGGCGCCAAGAGCGCCCTCACATAGAACTACAGCCCAGAACTACTACTTCCGTGTTGGAATGGCAACGAGCTACACCTGATGACAATACAGGTAATCAGCCTAGGACCCGAGCGGAAGTGAATAAAAGGACAGAGAGAAAGAGAACCAGTGCGGATCAACAACGCAGCTTTTGCCTTCTCGCCTATGATTCTGCCTCTTTTCTCCCAAGCTAAGTACCCTTTTGTCTTTGTTTGCCATTTTGCCTTTTTCCCACCTTTGTGGTGTTTTTCCTGTTTTTGCTTATTTTTGTCTTTTGTGCTTTTTTCCCAGTTTTTGGTGCCAGAGCGTGTGATTTAGACCTGCCTTCCCTTCACCCGTTTTGAGGATCTTCTGAGCGTTGGATTTACTTTTGTTATTACATTCCCTGGACTTGGACTGTTTGGTTTTTCACACGCTCTGTGCTGTTTTTGTCGCCCTCTGCACTTTAATAAACGAACTGCATTTGACTCTGGCGCTGTGTTCAGATCATTACAGCGGCTATCAAAATGGTGATTTCGAATGAAATTAATGTTGTTGTTTTTTTAATTGTACATCGCTGTAGAGATTTTCAGTTTATTTATATTTTTTATTTTGTTTTATATTTTAAAATCCAATGTGTCTGAGGCGGGATGTGCTAGAGGAGGCAAATCATGGTTATGGTTACTAATAATAGCGTCAAAACACACAGGTGATGGCCTTGGCTCAGTGGGTAGCGCTGTCACCTCACAGCAAGAAGGTCCCAGGTTCAATCCGCAGATATAGTGGTCTGGGTCCTTTCTGTGTGGAGTCTGCATGTCCTCCCCATGTCCATCTGGGTTTGTACTATGCACTCTGGTTTCCTCCCACAGTCCAAAGACATGCATATTAGGTTAATTGGTGTCTCTAAAGTGCCCTTAATGTGTGTGTGTGTGTGTGTGTGTGTGTGTGCCCTATGATAGATTGGTGCCCTGTCTAGGGTTGATCCTGCCTTGCGCCCTATGCTGCCGTCTAGGCACAGGTTCTCCCGTGACCCTGGGGGCACAAATAAGCGGTTAAGATAATAAATGAATGAATCTGCTGTGGCGACCCCTAACCGCTCCGGGCACGTGTGTTCACTGCCCCCTAGTGTGTCTTCATAGTGTGTCTCACTGCACGGATGGGTTAGATGCAGAGGTTCAATTTTGCTGTGTGCAAGCACAGTGACAAAATGTGTCACTTTCACTTTCACTTTCACTAACAGGAGAAGCTGAAAGAAGTAATAGTTCATAATTTTAAAATTATAGTCTTGAACAGTTGTACAAAAAAAACCCTTAAAAACTTACATACCCAGTAAGCACACTTACTTCTGGAAAAGGTTTTCAGTCTTACAAACATCTGCATCTGCATAACTCCTACCCTTTGAGAAGTCTGGGAAAGATCTTGGAAAGATCTTAAATGCAACGTGCTTCACTTTGCACAAGTGTACAGTTTGCCAGTGTGCCCAGGAATAACAACTGATTTTAATATGCAGTTTCTTGTTCAAACTAACTAAGCCTATTCTGTGGACTATTGTTTCATTTACCGTGTAACCATTTCACATAGCACTGTGCCACTTGTTCTTGAGATTCCAGCATGTTAGTAAGCTTTTAATTTATTTACTTAATTTAAATTAATTTATTTATTACAATCTACACTCACCTGACACTTCATTAGGTACACTTGTTCAACTACACTGTAATGCAAATATCTAATCACTAGATGGGCTGGTCTGGGTATTTCAGCAACTGCTGATCTACTGGGATTTTCACACAAAAACATCATAAGGGTTTACAGAAAATGGTCCAAAAAAGAGAAACTATCCAGTGAGCAGCAGTTCTCTGGGTGAAAATGCATTTTTGATGCTGGAGGTCAGAGGGGAATAACCAGACCGGTTCTAGCTGATAAAAGGGCAACAGTAACTCAAATAACCACTCGTTACAACCAAGGTATGCAGAAGACCATCTCTGAATGCACAATATGTTGAAGCTTGAAACAAAATGGGCTACAGTAGCAAAACATCCCACCAGGTGATACTCCTGTCAGCTAAGAAGAGGGAAATGATGCTATAGTTCTTACAGGCTCACCAAAATTGGACAGTAGAAGACTGGAAAACTTTGCCTGGTCTGAAGAGTCTTGATCTCTTCTGTGACATTCATATGGTAGGGTCAGATTTTGTTGTGAACAACATGAAAGCATGCCTTGTATCAGGCTGCTGGTGGTGGTGTAATGGTTTGGGGGATATTTTCTTGGCACACTTTGGGCCCCTTAATACCAACTGAGCATTGTTTAAATGCCACAGCCTACCTGAGTACTGTTGCTGACCATGTCCATCCCTTTATGACCACAGTGTACCCATCTTCCTATGGCTACTTCCAGCAGGATAATGGGCCATGTCACAAAGCCCAAATCATCTTAAACTGGATTCTTGAACATGATAACAAGTTCCCTTTACTCAAATGGCCTCCACAGTCATCAAATATTAATCTGAAAGTGCACCTTTAAGATTTGGTGGAATGGGAGATCGTGGATGTGAAACTGATAAATCTGCAGCAATGGCACGATGCTATCATGTCAATATGGACTACAATCTCTGAGAAATGTTTCCAGAACCTTGTTGAATCTATTCCACAAAGAACTAAGGCAGTTCTGAAGGCAAAAGGGGGTCCAAGCAGCACTAGCAAGGTGTACCTAATGAAGTGACTGGTGAGTGTACATTACCAAATTATCTTGGGCTGCTGCATACATTTTCCTCAAGGGAGAGCTGTTGGGTAAAATAAATTTAAAAAAGAAATTGTGCACAGTCGATTGAACTGGAGTGAAACCCATACCACCAGGCTATGACCAAAATGTACACTTACTACATTTTTGAAAACACAAATCTATACTTGCACAAATAGCTGTATTATTATTTTTTATCTGGTGTAATAGTTACATCACTGCAACTTAGCATACTTTGCACCAGAATCAAATCACTTATGAAATATATTACATATCTTGTAAATTACACTTGACAGTAAAACTGTTAGGGGTCGGCCCACTCCTGTGGTGGCCACCAGAGGGAGCCAACCCACACAGGTTGTCACCTCCAGGGGTCGCTCAAGCAGTAGTTCCTGGACGCGCAGCAGGACTACAACTCCCATGCAGTCTGACGGCAATCGGGGGGATGAGGTTCACCTGCTCAAGCCTCTATTTAAGGCTAGGCTTGATCAGGGCTCCCCATCACATCCGTAGCTTTCTGTGCTTGCTTGCACGAGGTTTGTCAGAGAAAGGCGTATTTGGTGCCGTTTTTGACGGGAGGTAAGTTTTAAGGAAAGAGGTCAGGATTTGGTGTGACTCTCTCTTCCACCTTCTCTCCACCATTTTGGGAGAGGCGGCTTTCTCCCTATGCTCTCTTGTGTCGTCCTCGCTCACCGAAGGAGTAGATTGGTGTGTCGATAAACACGCACACACGCAGTTAGAACAGAGAAATAAGAGATAGCATAAATATATTTATTTAGGTAGAAACACATAATGCCCTATCCCCACAACTTCACGGGGAAAAGAAAGAAAAGAGAAAAAATAAATAATAATAAAAAGAAAAAAAAAAATTAAATAAACAAATTAAAATAAATAAATAAATAAATAAAAAGGATATGATTAAATAAAACAAGATAAAGAGGCGGGAGAATTAATAGCCTCCAAGTTAACCCCTGTATAAATATATATCTAGGTATTTACTTTATTCCTTTTTTCTCTCCGCGCAATAAGGGGTTTCTGTTGGATTCTCAGCACTGCTCCCTCGCTCAGGTTTACAGTCTTCTGTTTGAGATCGCCTCTTTCGCGACTCTTGCTTTTTTCCTTTCTTCCGCATATGTCGCTCCGCTTCTGGGTTATCCCGCTAGCAATTTCAGGCCACTTCGCTTTGTGAGTTTTCCCGGCTTAGTGGTTACACTTCACTACTTGCTCCAGTTTTCATAAGCACATACATAAACACTCTTCCCGCAGCCTTGCCAGTTGGGGTTCCGGGATCCGCAGCATACTGCTTTGCCATTCAGTGCTCCTAGGCTTATCTTGCCTGCTCTCACTCACTTTATCACGTGCTCCATGGTGTAGCGGGTTAGAGCAGTGGTTTGCGGTGCGCCAGGGTCCTAGTCAGCCGCCTTACATATATTATTTATTTATTTATAAGTCCCATATAATATTGGGCTATTGCTTTTGTGGGTGTTAGTGTCTTAGAGGGCTTCTTTTCCTCACATGCACCTCTCGTACCTCTGTTCGCCAGCACCAGCCCACTACCAGGAGCCGGTGCACCCGCGTTTGGGCCTTACTTCCTTGACTGATCATAACAGTAGGGTGTGACCAAAACATGGACCCAGCGGACCTGTCTGGGCTACACCGGGCCCTACAGAGGCAGCAGACCACTGCACAGAAGCTTGAGGGGATGCTTAATGAGTTAGCAGAGCGCCTAAATAGGTAGTGCCTGCTACCTCTGAGTCGGCCCCCTTTTCTCCTCACACTCCCGAACTGGCCATTGCTCCCCCAGAATGCTTTGCGGGGGACGCACTAACATGTAGGGGATTTCTACTGCAGTGCTCCCTGGTTTTTGAGCTCCAGGGGGCATGTTTCCCCACTGAAAGAGCGAATGTTGCCTTCATTATTTCTCAGCTATCCGACCACGCCCTAACATGGGCCACTGCACTGTGGAAGCATCAAGCACCTGAGTGGTTTCACCCAAAGGGAGAAAGGAGGCGGGGCTGTGACTGTTAGGCCTGGTGCAAGGATCGCGCCCTGTGGCCGACTACATCATTGAGTTTCGTACCCTAGCGGCAGAGTGTGGGTGAGACCAAGAGGCACTGATGGCCATATTTTATCAGGGCCTTAGTGACCATCTAAAGGATGAGCTAGCCACCTGTGATCCCCCCGCTACCCTACCCGAATACTACAAAATCGTCGGCCGGCTGGATCTGCGCCTTAAACAATGGGCTAGGGAATGACCGGAGGCCGGTCAACCACCAACCCCTTGCAGGGTGTGGTCCCACCAGGTAGACACCCCCACCCCCACCCCTGACCTCAGGGAGCCCATGGAGATTGGCAGCACACGGGGCTCAGGGGGATCGGGGTCCGGCAGTCAAAACCGGAAGCCTTCGCTGGGAAACGGCAGGGCCAGTCCCAGTGCGGTGACAAGGGTCTAGACCAGAGTGTCACCTCCAGATCGGGCCTGTCCATAAAGGTCAGCCTCTCACTTAATGGTTCTCCTCCACACTAACTATTTGTTTGGGTAGACTTTGGGGCGGCAAACAACTTTATGGATGCTGCCCTCGCCGAGACTATGGGGTTGCAGCTCCACCTTCTGTCGACTCAACTTCCTATAGTTGGAGTCAATGGGCGACTCCTCGGGGGCAGCCCCATTCGCTGTCCAACCCCCAAACTTACCCTTCGTATAGGGGCCCATGCTGAGAGGCTAGCCTTTTATATTATTCACTCGCCCGCCACGCCACTCATCTTGGGGTACCCCTGGCTAACTCAGCACAACCTGGGGATTGACTGGGTCGCCCAATCTGTTTTTGCCTGGAGCCCCAGGTGCCAATAATTTGAGGCACTGCAGAAGGCCCATATTTTCACCAAATTGGACCTCCGCAGTGCCCACAACCTTATTAGGATTTGGCAAGGGGATGAGTGGAAGACAGCGTTCATTATGCCCACGGGACACTACGAGTACTGTGTTATGCCCTTTGACCTAGCCAACACCCCTGCGGTATTTCAGTAGTACATTAATGAGGTGCTCCATGAGGTGCTGGACCGCTACGCCTATGTATACCTGGATAATATCTTAATATCTTAAGCGGGAATTGAGGGGTGGCCCATTCCATCATCCCACAGGCAGGTCCAACGGTTCCTGGGGTTTGTGAATTTCTTTCAGTGCTTCATTAGGGTTTAGCACCCTAGCATCCCTCTTTACAGCCTTCACCCGCAAAACCCCAGGACAGTTCTGCTGGCCACAGTTGGCCCAGCAGGCTTTCAGTGACATCAAGGAGCGGTTATTGTCACCACCAGTACTCCAACTCCCCGACCCAGACCTCTCCTTTGTGGTGGAGGTCGACTCCTCCAATGTGGGGGTTGCTGTGGTTCTTTTACCAATGCTCAGGAGAGGACCAAATGCTCCACCCCTGTGCCTGCTACTCCCACAGGTTCAGTCCAGTGAAGACCAACTACTCCACCAGTTACAAAGAGTTACTGGAGGTGAAGCTAGCGTTGGAAGAATGGCGTCACTGGCATCAACTCGCGCCAGGCCAGATGGTCCCTGTTTTTTGAGAGGTTCAACTTCACACTCTCATTCCATCTGGGGTCAAAGAATGTAAATCCAGATGCTCTTTCACACCAGTGGGACCCTCCTGAGAGCCCCCAGGAACCCACACCAATCATCCCAGCAGAGAACATTATTGCCCCTCTCCACTGGGATATTGATTGGCGTGTGCGGGTCGCCCTGGCCGGAGAACCCGACCCAAGCGGTGGTCCCCCTGACCGCCTATTTGTACCTACTCGCCTGCGACACCCGGTACTTGCATGGGCCCACTCATCCACCCTGACTGCCAATCCGGGGGTTTCCTCCACACTGGAGTTTGTCCGTCACCATTTCTGGTGGCACAGACTCGAAAGGGAGGTTCATGAGTTCATTGAAGCCTGTGAAATATGTGCCAGAAACAAGGGATCCAGGGCCAAGCCACAGGGTCTGCTCCGACCTCTGCCGGTCCTGGCATGACCCTGGTCCCACTTGGCCAGGGACTTCATCACAGGTCTGCCCTCCTCCAAGGGCATGACAGTGGTCCTAGTCATAGTCGACCGCTTTTCCAAAGCCTGCAGGTTTGACCCCCTTCCTCAGCTCCCATAAACCAGGCAGATGGCGGGCATCCTTTTGAAGCACATAGTCCGAAACCATGGGATGCCTTCCGACATTGTTTTGGATGGGGCCCACATTTTGTTAGCAGGTTTTGGCAAGTGTTCTGTCATCTCATGGGGGCCACTGTCAGCCTCTTGTCCGGGTACCACCCAGAGTCCAGCAGTCAGTCGAAGCAGGTCATTCAGGATTTGACCCATTCCCTCAGATGTCTGATGGCGGGCAACCCACGAACATGGGCAGACAAGTTTCCCTAGGCTGAATACTCTCATAACAATCTGCGTCACTTGGCCACGGGCATGTTGCTCTTCGAGTGCCAGTTCGGGTTCTCCCCACCGCTCTTCCCGGAGCAGGAGCAGGAAGTTGGAGTTCCGGCCGCCTGGCACTTTGTTCAATGCTGCCGGCAGGTGTGGCGCAGTACTAGGGCTGCCCTAGAGGCCAATGCCACTGCCATGTGCCGCACCGCCGATCGCAAATGCCAGGCAAGCTCCCTGCTTGCGCGTTGGCCAGATGGTGCTCCTCTCCAGACAACACCTCCCCCTTAGAGGTGACAAGGGGAAACTGACCCCTCGATGTGTGGGCCCATTGAAGATCGTCAGGAGGATGAATCCAGTGACCTACCGGCTGCAGTTACCGGTGGGCATGAAGATTCATCATAATAAAAACATGATCAAACTTTTTAATGGTACAAATACAAGAAGTCTGACACACACACACACACATACACACACACAATTGATTCAGGTTATTCTTTAGAGATTGTTAGGTCCAAACATAGATTGAACCTCGGGTTTGATCTCTGACCCTCCATCTTGCTTTCGAGCTTGGGGAACTGATGAAGCACAATGGAATGTGAATCAAAATTTCAGATTTATTGTTGCTTGAGCAGAGTATGTATAGGAGTCAGGATGCACTGATGTGAATTCATTACATGTGTCTAATTATGACTGGCTATGCATTATCTAATCACGAAATGATCATGAGGGTGTTAGTAATGTCTAGACTTTAGATCTTAGTTTAGTAAATTTCTGCTTGGTCATCAGGCAAGACTAAAAGCAGACATTTAGTAATGGAAGTTATTTATATAAAGCAAGAACAGAGAAGTACAGAGAGAGCAGAAAACACAGGGCACAACAGGCATATGAGGACAGGGGTGCATTTACAGCACCCAGGTGTATCCTTACAGGGTATATTATGCTTGTTTTATCATTAGTGCTAAAAAGCACATTTAAACAAAATATATAAAAAAAAACCTAAAAAGTATTAATCATCTTATCATGCTACCATAATGTTCTACACCTGAATATCTTAATCAGTTTGTGGCAAAAGAGGCAATTTTTTTTTATTATGGTCATAATGAATGGTGCTGACACCATGTTGCTTTAAAGGCCTCACTTTGTATCACCGACACTGTGCTGCTGCAAATGCCTCAAGTTAAGATCCTCTTTAGTCCGCTGAACCGAATATAAAATGATGACATGTAATTCACATATTTATTAGGTATACAGGGAAAGCACAAAATAATGATCTTTTCCCTTAGGTTTTCTTAATAAAATATTACACATTCTTTCTGCATATTTATTTTAATACATCCTTTTTCAGATTAGTCATTATACCTGTTGGAATCACAGTCTATGCACCACATACTTGCAAAACAAAAAGTACAAGCTGGCAGTCAAACAGACTATGTGCCACTTATGCCTGTCTGTAGACTGAACTTTAGGCAAAAAAGCTTCTAGTTGGTTCCATGTTTACTTACATGATACTTCCAGAAACAAAAAACACAAAGCATTTTAAGAATAATGCAGTTGTAGTGGTCACGTAGGCTTACTCTTTTTCTAGGTGCCTCAAAAATTTCAACGAAAATCACGAGACAAAACTATTTTGTTCTGAATGACTAATGTTTGCTGGGCACCAGTCATCTGAATCTTCATATATACCAATTGTAATAGTAAATTAATAAACTGTAATATAGAGTTTTCTGTTGGTCATATCTGCCTGTTCTGACATTACAATGAATATACACTGAAAGTGACTATTCATTTTTTAACTGACTCAGAACAGCACATTGTACATACTGTAATATAAAATATAAAAAATAACATGAAATATATGATACAATAGCAGAATGTATATGATACAAAATATAAAAATAATGTGAAATATACCATGATGCAACAGCACACTGTATGTGATATGACAGATGAAAAAATAAGATATGAAATATATGAGAATGTAATTATATTCTTGCTGTGCATGCATGTTGCATACCGGACTCCTTAAAACTTTGTATATTAAATCAATTTCATATTAAATTACATTAAATTACATTATTATTACAGCAATAATAATGATAATGATAATAATAATAATAATAATAATAGCAACAAGAGACTATTTTATATACTTTTCTCAGTATTGATTTAGATTCTTAGTATTATGAGCTGCAATAAAACTAGACATTATTATATTGAAAAGCAGCCCAAGACACATTTTATACTATGCTCATGATTTCATGATTTATTCTGTACCCTTAGGGTTGTTTTTTATGCAGGCTGTAAATTCATCCTTTTAAAAAAAGAGAAATCAAAGTGCAACCAAATCATGTGCTGGTACAAGCACCTGAGAAAGTTAGACTGGAATCCTGTAAATACAGTTTTCCATTTGTGATAACTGTTCCTTCTGATGTTAAACTTAATATATACTGAAAGTGAATTAATTTTCTTTTATTTATTGAAACAGAACAGCACAATGTATGTGATATGACACAAAAATGAACATAAAATATATTGCGATGGAGTAGTGGTTCTGCTTATATCACCTGCATTCCAACAAGTAAGTAAATAAGTAAGTAAAATATTATTTATATAGCACTTTTCCAGAGTGAGTCACAAAGTGCTTTACAAAATACTTACACATAAAACGCAATATAAGACAATTAAGATTAGTGGTGTCATGCGATAAAAATTTTTAATTTGTAAATTGCAAAATTATTTTCATTGTGCGTTAATCACGGTTTTAACGCACATTTTGATTTGTACATGCAGGTCGGCATTGTAGGACCACTGAAAATGTTGATGCAATTGATCACTGGTCTATTTTATAAGAAACGACTATTGAATGTTGCCTCATTATTCAGTTGACTTTATTTGATAAACGTGAAATATTAAAGATGTTTAATGTCTTTTCATTTTTAAAAATTAAAAATAGTTTTTGTCTTTCATTTATCTGATATACTGATTAGAGTTGAAGTTTAATTAAAGGCATCGATTTGCCAATTAGAGTAATTGCAACCGAAGAGTAAAGTTTATGTTCCAACCACAACATACATTAAAAAGTAGTGCTGTCACGCAATGAAATTTTTTAATTGCACTAATTATGCGATAAATTTTTTTAATTGAGCGTTAATCACGGTTTAAACACACAGTTTGATTTGTGTTGTACCTGCAGGTCGGCATCATAGGACCATTGAAAATGTTGATGCTGTTTATCACTGGTCTATTTTAAGAGAAACGATCGATTTGCCAATTAGAATAGCGTGGCACGTTGCAACTGTAGAGTAAAGTTTACATTCCAGTCAACATACATTAAAAAGTTAAAATACATCACCCACATTTCATAGACATTTCATCACATTTATTTCAAAAGTGCCTACAGGACATAAAATGAGTCTAAACAGCGCTGTTTGTTATGCTAAATACAGCCAAGCATTTCAAATAGAGCCATTTTAGGGACGAGTTCCCTTGGGATTCTGTACCTTAAGCAGTGTGTAGCGAGCAGGGATACAGCTTAGGGATTGGAATGCAGCCTAAAATGAGTAATGTAAAGGTCAATTACGTGTTCACTGATGGCACTGCTGGTTTGTGTAATTTAAATAATTTTTAATTTGTGTTAATTTTTTTTAGTGGTGTTAATATTTTTGATTGCAATTAATTCTTTAACGTGTTAACGCATTTGTTAACGTATTCATTAACGTGTTAATTTGACAGCACTAATTAAGATCATTATAGTCCTATACTCAAATAAGTGAAACACACAATTGAATACTCAAATACACACCAACTTATAAAGCATGATCAAAATCTGTCAATCAAAATCTGTTAAAAGCAAGAGAATAAAAATAAGTCTTTAAACATTTTTGAAAAACCTGGATTGAATCAGAGAGTCTTACATCAGTAGGGAGATTATTCCACAAATTTGTGGCATAAACGGCAAAAGTTCCCCTTTGATTTTAAGTTAGTACGAGGAACAGGTAATAACCCCTGAACAAGTCCCGCCTTCCATTGTAAGGGATTGGATACTGGCAAATATTTCTGAAGAAACTGAAATCACTGTAAATTGGTACCCATTGGAGGGAGAAGCGGTGCCAAAAATGAACAGTATAATACATTTAAAATATAATAATAATAATAAAAAG
>JAOVVH010153581.1:0-12476 GCA_028566435.1 Scorpiodoras heckelii | reverse complement strand
TGGTGAATCAGGAAGTGTAGAGTATGACTTAGCAAAAACACCCAATATCCATGTACACATTGCAAACCCCCAAAATAGGCGTTTTTTTGTTTTTATTGTAATTTTTAATGTATATTTATGTCCATAAATGGAACATAAATGAAGGTAATAAAAGCCTGGAGGTGAATGAATGTCTGGGTCCAATGGTCTTCTTCAATTTAACCCCTGAATGATCACTGTGCAACATGTAGAACTTCAGAAAACTAGTGTTCTCGCACAGTAGTAAAAATCGTTTATAAAATTAACTTGAACTTGGATCTGCAGCAAGAGGTGTGTCCAAACCTTTGACTGGTACTATATTGCACAAGTGAACACTGCATAGCAAACGTATATTCTTAACAAATGCATTTTATTTGCACATTTTTAAACCACACAGTTTTTACATTCAACATTGATAAAAGACATCACCAGACAGGCTTATGACAGCTGCTTTAAAAATTATGCAAATTATTTAAACACTGAAACGGTCCCTTTGTTGCAGCATTATAACAAATCCTTAAAGGAATCTGTAATTAAATTCCTTGCTTTTTTATGTCTTCAAATTCTTGTGTCCAATTCAATGTGGCTTGAAATGAAGAACTTCAAGATAGGTCCTTTAACAAAGGTCCCTTACAGCAGTGGTTCTCAAAGTGGGGTCCGCAGCGCATTGCCTGGGGGTCCGTGAAAAAGTTTGCTACAAAATAATAAACTTCCCTTATGTAGAGAAAATGCTACTGTGATAACGGGGCAGGCGGCTTCAGCTGCTTCAGTAGGGAATCAGAAGCGACCAGTGGCACACCGTAGCAAAAAATAACTAAATTTCCCACCATGCTAATTAACAAAGATCTGCAACACCTGAGTCTAGCACCATTTAAATACCAACGGCACAGTGCTAAGTCTTTGTTAATGCAGTGACTGAGCCGGTATGATATCGAGTATTCCCCAACAGTATATACTGTATATAACTATATATGTATTTCGTAAGGTAAGACAAGAAAGAGATAAGAGAGAGTTAGTAAAGCAGAGAAACTCAAACCTATTAAGAAAAGAAATTATAAAGATATCGAAGAGTAGAAAGAAAGAGATAGCGGGCGGAAAGAACAAACAGGAGTTTTTATTGGACGTTAACAGGCTGCTGTAACGTTTTCCCATTTATTTTTAGTATAAAAACATGCTTCCGCGTTCAGCGTGGCCGGTGATCCACGCTTTCCGATCGTTCCTTTGTTTAGGATTTTCCTAACTAAAACCAAAGATTGCTGTTCACGTGTTTACAAAGTGTAGGGGGGTGTGTGTGTGTGTGCAGGTAGCCTACATAATCTTTACCAGCGCAGCATTGTCATGGTAACTCTGTAGCTCAGTCTGTTGAGCACCGCTCTATCGTTGGTTAATCAGATATTTTCATAATAATATTATTCAAAATGTCATCTAGTGTTGTCAATCTCACTTGCTCACTCTCCAGCTGCCCCCCCTCCACACACCACCACCACTAAAAATGGTTGATCATAACATTTTTAGTAGTAATACATGAAGTATTTCTCAAGCAGGTTGATTCTCTTAGTCTGATAGAAGTTTGATGCCTGTTACTGCATCAGTGCTTTTTCATTGTCTTTTGATTAGTGATTAGCATGTTATCATTCATTTTATACCATGAGATCAGTTCCCTCTCAATGTATTGAGTGTTTGAGTGTCTTTTGTCAGTCTGTTATCTACTTTGATGAGTTGTAAAATGTAATCCCATCAATGTCAATAAATAGTCTAAACTAAAATGGATTTCTATTTGTTCAACAACGGATGTCTGTTAACATCAGTGTTTTTTGCATTGTCTTCCACTGTTATCTGCTTCAATGAATTATAAAATGTTATCCCATCACTATGTATTAATGTGAGGGAAACACTATTTTGTTGTACAGTAGGCCTAGATTTGACAAAAACTGTACTTTAGGTTTGCTAAATGCAATAAAATGCCTATTGTGGTAATAGCACTGTATGTTTTTAGAATAAAAGAGTCCAAAAGCATCCAACCGGACAAATGGTTATAGCCTATATGGTTAAATTTGTGGTGCAATTATGAGGGGGTCCTTGGAAAATGTTCTGTTCCATAAGTGGTCCCCGGCCCAATAAAGTATGAGAACTCCTGCCTTACAGCTTAGCAAAAAATAAATAAAGTATGATTTATTGATGATATAACTAATGAAGTGTGTAGTGCTGGAGCAGGACATTCTGCTGCTGTGTGGAGAATTTACAGTAACGAAACTGCACTGGTTTCCAACTTGTGTATAAAGATACACACAATAGATATATTAATCACTTAAACAGTCTGTACGGATTCTATGGATTTTTACTGAACTATGATTTAAAAATCCCTGTTACTAGGATGTAATTATGTTAAGATACTCACCGTTTGTTTGAAAGTTCCTCATTAATATAAAATGGTAAAATGCTGCTTTTAAGTCTTCTCTGGCACGAAGGCGTTGGTGCACATGCACAGTAGGTTCACCATTCCACTGTTGCTCACCCAGCTCATGTTTTTTCATTGCACTTGAAATGTTGACCAAAAATAGTTATTCTCATTTACAGAATACAGCATTTTAAACTGAATGGTAAAAATGCTACAGGTGGTGGAACAACACATTTTTTGTTTTTGGGCCAACTATTTTCATTTTTTCATGTTGTGCCAACATTTATTCTTATATTCTCAAGACATAACAAAACAAGGATTTTTTTTACAGTGTACAGACCTGTAAATGTAGATTAAAATACAGGATTTGTTCACTACCACAAGGCTTGTAGTAATTCCCATAGATATACAATTAGTGAACATAATTTATAGTGGTTAGTCTTATGTCATTAATGTGCCATTTAATATGTTATCATTAAAATATTGTTTTAACCTTCTATTCTTTTGTATGTAATACTTTTAGACTTTGAACTCAGAATGAAAAATGCTATACACATGATTGATTCAATAATTGAGAAGCCATTTGTGTGCCACTGATATTTTTTGGCACATATGTTTAAAATTAAACATGGGTTAAAAATTAAACAAGTGTTCTCTGGAGCAACCTACAGTTTTACAAATGGGTGACGAAGTAAAGGGAAAATTGTTCACTCTGTTATTCCATGGGGGCATTTATTATAGTGCTTGAAAAGCAGTATATTGTTATCCCTCACACGTCTTCTTATTCTTCTTATTCTTCCACACATTTCTGCGATTAATACAGCCTGAACCGCTTAAAGTACAGACACGGTTCAAACACTGTTGTGTAGACAATGGCACTGTGTGGTGTGCTATGTGGAGCTGATATGATTTACCATTTTTAATAAATTCAATTTTAAAAAATAAATATTTCCTATAGGAATGAATGGGGATAACTGCAATTGATGGTGTCACAGTAGGCCAGTTGGTCTCACAGCACATACTCACAGCCCCTCTTCTCTCTCCCTCTAATGCTAATGCTAATGTTTTCAGTGATTTTCAAACACTATGTATTTCCTTCAGGAAATGCAAATCTAGTTTAATTTATGCATTTTGCTAGTATGGTTTGAGGTCCACTTGTCCTAAAGTCACAGCAAATCAATACAAAGCTCTTCTGACTAATCACACTTATCCTACGATGAAATGTTTCCTATGGCAGTTGTCTCTTCCAGAATGACTCCGCCCCCATCTACAGGACACAAGTGTTCACTGAATGGTCTGATGAAAATGATATGTCATATGCTATGGTTCACACTCAACAGATCCTTACCGATTTGAACACCTGTGGAAGTTTTCGGTGTGTGATGTTAGACAGAGCTCTACCATCATCATCATAATCATCAAAACAACATACTTTATGTGTCTGTTCTTGTCAACCATCTCATTGTACTTTTGGGGAAAATATTGAGTGAGTGCATGTCTGACTTTCTTGGTTTATTGGTTTGTGTGCTGCTATTATTTAAAGTTTGATTTAACCCAAGGGTTTTTGTCTACTAGTTTAGAACCATAGCCCCCACCCTCGGCGACTGGGTGATTTTCCGCAATTAGAGAAAAGGTGCTACATAAATTGGAGGCACCACTGGGATTTGAACTTAGTAACATTGTTGCCAGATCAGACACAAGAAATTAATTTAAGTTAGGAAATGAGGGCAACTAAATTACAGTATTTCCCTACCCTTCTGTTAGGTTACAGTTTAATTGTTGATTCTTTAGTCAGAACACACAAAAGATTTGCCACCACCGAGGACATGGCTCAGCTTCAATGCTGGTGCAAAAGGGGAAGGCATTAACCCTGAGTATGCCTTGTTGGTGAAAGACATCCCCGAAGACACAGATGTGGGATTCATAGAGGAAACCCTTAAATCTATTAAAGCTCTATTCTAAGTTGGAGTGTGAGGCCGGATGTTTGGTACTTAATACACACATCTCATGTGCATCTTATTATATCCTGTGGATATGTCTACTTCAGATTTTAACAGAACTATCGACCTGCTGTATGCAAATGTGAGGGACGCATACAGGGCAACCCCACAACCGCCATTGCGGAAAGCAGACCATAAGCTGGTTCTCCTACAGCCTCAGTACAAACCACTGGTACTGAGGCAGCCCGCCACAACACAGACTGCTTTGAGACAACTGACTGGAGCTTGCTGCTGGACCCACATGGAGAGGACATTGAGGTGGCGACACACTGCATAACAGACTACTTGAACTTCTTTGTGGAACTTGCTGGTCCCACAAAAACTGTACGCTGCTTTCCGAACAACAAGCCCTTTCAAGGACCTCCTCAACCAAAAGAAGAGGGCATTCAGAGATGGAGACTGGACAGAGTTTAAGTGTATACAGGGGGCTCTCAAGGTTTGACTTACAGAGACCAAGGAGTCCTACAAGAAAAAAGTAGAGCAGAAGCTGCAGGAAAACAGCATGAAGGAGGTCTGGGATGTGATGAAAACCATCACAGGCTTCAAAAAGAACAGTGGCAGCTCAGCAGACAGGGATGTGGACAGAGCAAACCAGTTTAACAACTTGTATAACAGGTGTGATTGTTCTGCTACTGCTCTCCCATCCTCCTCTCCTCCAGCAGCAGTTATCACCTCAACTCCACCAGCACCCCTCACCTCCACCACCATCATCAACACAATAAGCTGGAATAAACGTCCACTCCCGCAGTCCTCCCACCTTCACTGCAGACCAAGTCTCCTCCACCCTCAGCTTTCCAAGAAGGCATACCCGAAGAAGCTGAATAACTACAGTCTGGTCGCATTGACATCCCACGTGATGAAGACCATGGAGCGACTGCTGCTGAACCTCCTCAGACCCCAGGTCCACCATGCTGAGGACCCACTGTAGTTCACGTACCGAGAGAAGGTGGGAGTGGAGGATGCCATCCTTTATCTTCTGCACAGGGCTCCCTCTCATCTGGACAAGGGGAGAGACGCTGTGAGGGTCATGAACTTTGACTTTTCTAGTGCCTTCAACACCATCCATCCCCTTCTACTGTGAGACAAGCTGATGGAGGTGGATACACATCTGGTGGCCTGGATCACTGACTACCTCACTGGGACACCACAACATGTGGTGAAGGACAATCCCCCTGATTTCTTGAAACTCCTAAGTGAATTCATCAGGAGGAGGGTTATGAAGACCCACGCCACAAGCTTAAGTCAACGGTGAAATCAGATCAGGTCAGGAGTGCAACAACACATGCAGATTATGACATGCTGGAGCTCCAGGCTGAGATAAAGCAATTAAAACAGCAAGTTAGCAATTACCACAGAAATCACATTCATCAGTAGCTGCTGAACCTTGCACAACAGCTGCCATCACTACTGATATGAGAGGAGATACATGACAGCACTGAAGAAAGGAGTGAGAAAATTGAGGAAACAAATGAAAGTTATGACTGTAAACCTGGCCATGATGAAACCAGCACAGATACAGCCATCTTCCTCCCTTAAACAATCAGATGTATCCCCACCACGTGGACTCAGTGATTTCTTCTGTTACCATTGTAGCCAAGATGCCCTTCCCACAAGCGAGCTTGTGTAACCAACTGTATTGCTTCTGCCCTTGACAAAGACAACTTCTAGTAATGCTGTGGAGCAAGTCCCTCAAAAAAACTCTGTTCAGGCTGGTACTATAATTGCTCACCTTTACGTTGCAGACACTGACAGTGGCAAAGTGGAAAGAGTCACCACCTTTCCCACAGATTGATCTATCTCTGTTTGATTTTGGTGATTCACCAATCCCAGCAGAGTGGAAAGAGAGACTTCTAAAAAACTGTCCGAAAGATCAGATGTTTTTTCATTGATTGAGTGGGATGTTGGTGCATAACATTAGGCTTTGAGATGACAAACCATTCAGGAAGAGGTCCTGTCGCATAGCAGCAGCAGATGTAGACAGATAAAGGAGTCAAGAAGCCCTCATGCGTCTCTCATAGCCCTTGCAAGAAAAAATGTGGTTATTGCGCATGTGTGTGGATTATAGAACTTTGAATCGACTCACCGTCCCTGATCACTACGCATTGATGATGCAGTGGACTGTTTAAATAGTTCTCTGTATTGCATATACATAGTGGTTATTATCAAATCCCTATGGCAGAGGAGGATAAAAAGAAAACCACGTTTATATTCCCTTTAGCATTCTTCCAATTTGAAAGAATGCCTCAGGGAGTCACAGGAGCCCCTGCCACTTTTCAGCGGCTTATGGAGAAGGCAGTTGGACACATGAACCTGTTAGAAGTGATTGTATATCTGTATGACAATTGTCTTTGGAAAGACCCTGGAACAGCACGAAGAACGCCTAATGAAATACCTAGATCATTTGGACGAGAGTGGCCTCAATCTGTCAGTCCCAGATGGCATACGTGGGACACATGGTGTCTGAACATGGCATTTCAACAGACCATTTGAAGTTTGAAGCAGTGGCACATTGGAAGCAACCCACTGACCTCCCATCCCTTCAGTCATTTTTGGGTTTCTCTGGGTATTATCGTCAATTTATCAAGAATTATTCCATAATTGTCAGACCACTCACTGAACTGACCAAGGGTTACCCTCCCACTCAGAAGGGCAAAATGGTTACTAAAGTTAGCAAAGAGAGAACCTATTTCAGGAAAAGTGACCCCTTTGGAGACAGGTGGGATGGGTCGTGTACTCGAGCTTTCAGCCAGATCATTCATTGCCTTACCTATGCCCCTGTTTGGTTTTGCTTACCCAACCAAGCCCTGTGTCCTTCACATAGATGCCAGCTTGCATGGGCTGGGTGCAGTACTCAATCAGGAGCATCCTGTAAGACCTGTTGTGTTTGTGAGGAGAAAACTCAGTTCCTCAGAGAGAAAATACCCTGCCCATCAGCTCGAATTCTTAGCATTAAAATGGGCTGTAGGCAATAACTTCCATGACTACCTGTATGGTGTGAGATTCACAGTAAGAACAGATAACAACTCACTTACATATATTCTCACCACAGCCAAATTAAATGCCACGGGCCATCGCTGGATTGCTGCCCTTTCAACATACAATTTCACCATCAACTACAGGCATGAAGGTAGCAATGTTGATGATGATTTCCTATCACAGAATGTCTTCACCAAGAGAAATGAAGAGTGGCAAGATATTTTCTCAGATAATATTAAAGATCTGTGCAAACATGTACATTGTGAAAGACAGAATGAAGCTCTCCCCAACTGTGCTGAGTTCATGGGAATCCCACCTACAGCTATCCCAGAGTGCTATGCTTTCCCAGTTATTCTGGATGCCAGCTGCATGGAACTCCAAAGCCCCAGTCATCTTCGAGAAGCCCAAGAATCTGATCCCACCATAGCTCCAGTGAATAGATCAATCAGTGAAGGGTGTTTAAGTACTTATGACAAAGGTGACGAACAAGACACTGCATTGTTGTGGCGTGAGGGGTCAAAGCCTCAGGTAATTGATGGTTTACTGTACAGAGTAAGGAAAAAGCCCTCTGGTGAAAATGTGCAGCAACTAGTGTTGCCCAGGCGGTGAGTTTCTATGGTGCTCAGATCCCTCCATGATGAATGTGGCCACTTCGGGGTGGAGAAGTCAACAGAGTTTATTAGAGATCGGTTCTATTGGCCCAAGATGAGTTCCAATGAAGAGAATTATGTCCGGAATTGTGGGAGATGTATTGTATGAAAGAGTCTTCCTCAGAGAGCAGCCCCTTTTAATCACATCACAAGCAAAGGACCACTGGACTCATTATGCCCAGGCTTTTCCAACAAAACATCAAAAAGCCTCCACGGTTGCCAGGGTTTTGTTGGAGAAATATTTTACACACTGTTTTCCCTGCTGGGGTACATTCTGATCAAGGGCATGATTTTGAATCCATGTTAATTCATGACCTCCTGTGTATGTTGGGTATCCGCAAATCTCGCACAATGCTCTATCATCCCCAGGGCGACCCACAGCCAGAAAGGTTTAATACGTCTGTACTCTCCATGCTAGGCACAATGGATCCAAAACAGGAGCAGAAGTGGAGTCAGAAAATCAGTCAGCTTGTGCACGCACATAACTTGTACTGTAATGATGTAACAGCCCTACCTGCTGATGTTTGGCAGAGAGGCTCTTCTGCCAGTGGATCTCTGTTTTGGTGTATCTCCTGAAGGTGGCATGGAGGTGAATTACCAACAGTACATTACTCAGCGGAACAAGAAAGCCCATGACCGGCTGGTGGAAGACCAAATCTTGTGTATAGGAGACAGAGTGCTATTGAGGAATTTCAACTCTGCTGGGAAACACAAGCTCCAGAACAAATGGAAGACCATTCCTTACCGTGTCATTGGAAAGATGGACAACTTGCCTGTTTACCAAGTTAAACTAGAAAGTGGTACAGGATGTGTAAAAACTGTCCTTCACAACCACTTGTTGCCTGTCAGGTATCTGGTATGAATGCCCACAGACGGGGATGCAACAAGCTCCTATCAAAAGCGAGTACCAAGGCCCCAGAGGCAGAAGAGTCAAAAGCAATAGATTTCAGGGCCTAGGGTGGGTTCTGGAATCCAAAATGGAGAAATACAGCAGATAGCTTCAGAATCTGAGGATTCAGAGTTTGATCAGTCTATGACTTTTGATGGAACCCAGAGATGGAGAGATTTGGGGCAGCATCCCAACTTGTATGCCATGAGCCTAGAATTAAGGGCTGATGAAATCGGGGAAACCCCCATAACAAGTGATAGTGAAATTACTAGGGTGGACCATGTTAGTTTCCCAGAGGTCTCAGACCCTGAAACATCATCTACTCCAGATTCCATCTCAGAGACTCCTGTAGAAGGGGAAGTAGTATCTGGTGGTAGGCAGGGGGCTGGAGAAAACACAGTGGTTGAAAGGCCAAAAAGAGAAATGAGGTTTAGCTACAATGAGTTGGGAGAACCTTCTAGTCATCCCCTTAATACCATAAGCCTTGGTGTACTTGGTGTGAGCTATGGTACCTGTGGAAGTGCGAGAAGATGCCCAAGCCATACAGCATGGTGTCACACCATGGCATTGTGCGCTGAATGTACAAAATTAGACAGGTGAAAAAAAAAACCTGTAAAGACCAGTGGGTTTTGATTAATGCTATATTCATTAAATTCCTTCAAACTAGTGCTGTCAAATTAAGAATTAATCGTGATTAAAAAAATTAATGCACCTAAAAATTTTAACGCAGATTATGAATTAGTTAAACTGTGCAATTCAGATGGCAACACGGTGATCACAAACACACCCGAATTGACCGTCACATTACTCGTTTTAGGCTGCATTCCAATCGCAAGGGTCTTTTTGTATCACTGCACAGGCTACATAATCTCAAGACCACCGAGGCAACTCCGTCACTAAAACGGCGCTATTTGAAACACCCTGCAACGTCATCAACAGCGGACAGCTGATTGGTTGTGTTCTACATTACAGCACTCGGCTGTGTTTAACATGTAAACAACACTGTAGACTCATTTTATATGCTTTCGGCACTTTTGTAATAAATGTGATAAAATGTCTATGAACTGTGGGTGATGTATTTTAACTTTTTAATGTATGTTTTGCTTGAAATGTAACTTTACTCTTCGGTTGCTACGTGCCGCGTTACTCTAATTTAAACTGGAGAATCGATGCCTTTAATTAAACTCCAACTATAATCAGTATATCGGATGAACGAAAGACAAAATCTATTTTTATTTAAAAACATGTAAAGACGTCAATCATCTTTAATATTTCACTTTTATCAAATAAAGTCAAGTGAATAATGAAGCAATGTTCAGCAGTCGTTTCTTTCATTTTCAATGGTCCTACGATGCCAACCTGCATGTACAACACAAATGAACATGTGTGTTAAAACTGCAATAAAAAAAATTAATCGCGCGATTAACGCAATTAAAAAAAGTAATCGCATAGAACTACTTCAAACATCTTTCTTTCATTCTTGCATTAATGGATGAATCCATTTAACATTTCATGCTTCAAATAGCCATTTCCATTAGTTACACATGAATAGTTCTGAAAAATGTACATGTTTGTTTAGTCTCCCACAACATTCATTTAACACTGTCACCTGAACACATTCACCCCTACAAAATATTTGGAAATTTCCTAATGAAACTTTAGCTTACAACCTGATAATGCCTCAAAAGCCTTTCCTCTTGCATAGCATACCACACTTTGGATGACTTTATTTTTTATCAGTTGTGAATCAGGGACTAATAATTTGAATATCATGGTAACAGTAATTTTAATTTGGAACAGGGATGTGGGAAGGGGTCCAGGATGAATTCTTAACATAATCCAGCTGTTAATGTACAGTATGTCAGGAAAGTAAATGAATAGCAATAGTAAAGGCTTCACTGCTGACAGATGGCCCTTAAAGCACATTAAGGAAATGCAAGGCAATAAATTCTTATGTTAAGCTTTTTTGCTAAGGGGCCTGTACAGGATCTTGATGTTTCTGCAAGGCTGTATATAAAACCCTGTAAATTCTAATGTTGGTGAAGGAATGCTGAAAAACAATACTGAAACATGTGGTAAGAGGTGTAATAGTGGACTTACTTACTTCATATATCAGGGGTTCAAATCATTACAGGGTTCAGTGTTGCAAGAGATAAATGAGCATACCATTCCAAATCCATTATATCTTTCCCTACTCTAAGATGTGTTGGAATCTGAGGAACTTAAGAAAATAACAGAGACAAGATATAAGTTATTGCTGGATTTTATTATCTGGACTGGACAATACAACACTCAATGGTCATGCAACCTGATGGCATAGATATAAGTCGTATTAAGACAAGTCAAGTAACCTTTATTTTTATAAAGCACATTTAAGAGACAACCAGTGTCAGCCAAAGTGCTGCATGAGAAAATCAACTTAAAACACAAAGCATAAAACAATCAGTCAAGCCAAACACAGTGGATTGAGCTACTGATGAATACATATAAGTCACTAGACATATAATCTTTAAAAAGACTCAAATGCCTGAGAGAATAAATAGGTTTTTAAATTTGACTTAAATGGATCTACTGTAGGGATTTCCTTTATGTAGACTGGGAGACAGTTCCAGAGTCTGGGGGTGGCTACAGAAAAGGCCCAATCACCTTTGGACCTCATCTGTGAGTGTGGAATGGCTGAGAGAAACTGGTTCGATCATCGGAAGGATCGTGAAGTGGAATGGTGACGGAGCAAGTCAGAAATATAGTGTGACGCCAGGCCATGCTAGGTTTTAAAAGCAAATAATAAAACTTTAAATTCGACTCTGTATTTTACTGGTAGCCAGTGAAGTGATTAAAGTATATTAAAAAGGTTGAACAGTGATTAAATCTAGGAAAAAGAAACACAAAAAATAGTTCATCAATCCTGGATATTTATCATCTCTTCAACAATTTCCCTTTATGCTTAAGAGCATCAGTCTACTTTGCCAACACAATTTTGACCCTTTTTATATTTTGACTAATATCGAAGACTCGCTCAAGAGCATGTATCCTGCTTTTCTTTGGCCATCATTTGGACAGACAGCAGGAAGAGCCTCCCAAGAGAAATGCTGTGTCAGCTGTAGGCCTTTAGAGTTTCACATGTTCTCTTGGTGTGAACATGTGTGTGTGTGCATGTCGCCCTGGATGGCTTCTTATCCTGGGAGTATTTCTGCCTCTTGCCCAGTTGTTACTGGGATAAGCTTTGAGTCGCCTGACTAGAATAAAGCAGTTACTGAAGTGAATGAATCGAGAAACAAAATAATTACCGTTTGAAAAACTTGAATCTCAGTAGTGATGACAGTATTTGAGGTTCTCAAGTTCACAGATCAAGACTGAGTCAGCAGGCTATCAAGATTCTTTGTGCCTTTTGTATTTAATGTCAGCTTGCATAATGCCTTGGGGAACTGTCATTTTCCAGTTATTACAGTAACATTTCAGAAGAGTCTTGAGTCAGAAATGCTATTATCCTTTCCTATTCCCTAAAACTACATGCCAACAAAACATTCTGCTATTACATATATATA